>CAWUFW010017758.1:0-248955 GCA_963921515.1 Calotriton arnoldi | reverse complement strand
ATACTTCGTTCAGTTACGTATTGCTGTCAGCAAAAAGCAGTCAATGATATGCTATGGAAGGAAATTCAAGTTACTGGTAAGTACGGTTAAAATTACTTTTGAGGATCAGTACTGGGCTGAAAGATGCAGCACTGAGGTCTCTCCTGATAACAGGTGAGTAAATCGGAATTCGTATTTCGGCTGATTTTAGAGGAATATTTTAAAGTTCCAAAACTCCACACTTAGAAGAATTTCCAAGTGAAACCAGTCAATGTTAGCCTATGAAGGAAATTCAAGTTACCGGTAAGTACGGTTAAAATTACTTTTGAGGATCAGTACTGGGCTGAAAGATGCAGCACTGAGGTCTCTCCTGATAACAGGTGAGTAAATCGGAATTCGTATTTCGGCTGATTTTAGAGGAATATTTTAAAGTTCCAAAACTCCACACTTAGAAGAATTTCCAAGTGAAACCAGTCAATGTTAGCCTATGAAGGAAATTCAAGTTACCGGTAAGTACGGTTAAAATTACTTTTCAGGACCAGTACTGGGCTGAAAGATGCAGCACTGAGGTCTCTCCTGATAGCAGGTGAGTAAATCGGAATTCGTATTTCGGCTGATTTTAGAGGAATATTTTAAAGTTCCAAAACTCCACACTTAGAAGAATTTCCAAGTGAAACCAGTCAATGTTAGCCTATGAAGGAAATTCAAGTTACCGGTAAGTACGGTTAAAATTACTTTTGAGGATCAGTACTGGGCTGAAAGATGCAGCACTGAGGTCTCTCCTGATAACAGGTGAGTAAATCGGAATTCGTATTTCGGCTGATTTTAGAGGAATATTTTAAAGTTCCAAAACTCCACACTTAGAAGAATTTCCAAGTGAAACCAGTCAATGTTAGCCTATGAAGGAAATTCAAGTTACCGGTAAGTACGGTTAAAATTACTTTTGAGGACCAGTACTGGGCTGAAAGATGCAGCACTGAGGTCTCTCCTGATAACAGGTGAGTAAATCGGAATTCGTATTTCGGCTGATTTTAGAGGAATATTTTAAAGTTCCAAAACTCCACACTTAGAAGAATTTCCAAGTGAAACCAGTCAATGTTAGCCTATGAAGGAAATTCAAGTTACCGGTAAGTACGGTTAAAATTACTTTTCAGGACCAGTACTGGGCTGAAAGATGCAGCACTGAGGTCTCTCCTAATAGCAGGTGAGTAAATCGGAATTCGTATTTCGGCTGATTTTAGAGGAATATTTTAAAGTTCCAAAACTCCACACTTAGAAGAATTTCCAAGTGAAACCAGTCAATGTTAGCCTATGAAGGAAATTCAAGTTACCGGTAAGTACGGTTAAAATTACTTTTGAGGATCAGTACTGGGCTGAAAGATGCAGCACTGAGGTCTCTCCTGATAACAGGTGAGTAAATCGGAATTCGTATTTCGGCTGATTTTAGAGGAATATTTTAAAGTTCCAAAACTCCACACTTAGAAGAATTTCCAAGTGAAACCAGTCAATGTTAGCCTATGAAGGAAATTCAAGTTACCGGTAAGTACGGTTAAAATTACTTTTGAGGATCAGTACTGGGCTGAAAGATGCAGCACTGAGGTCTCTCCTGATAACAGGTGAGTAAATCGGAATTCGTATTTCGGCTGATTTTAGAGGAATATTTGTAAAGTTCCAAAACTCCACACTTAGAAGAATTTCCAAGTGAAACCAGTCAATGTTAGCCTATGAAGGAAATTCAAGTTACTGGTAAGTACGGTTAAAATTACTTTTGAGGATCAGTACTGGGCTGAAAGATGCAGCACTGAGGTCTCTCCTGATAACAGGTGAGTAAATCGGAATTCGTATTTCGGCTGATTTTAGAGGAATATTTTAAAGTTCCAAAACTCCACACTTAGAAGAATTTCCAAGTGAAACCAGTCAATGTTAGCCTATGAAGGAAATTCAAGTTACCGGTAAGTACGGTTAAAATTACTTTTGAGGATCAGTACTGGGCTGAAAGATGCAGCACTGAGGTCTCTCCTGATAACAGGTGAGTAAATCGGAATTCGTATTTCGGCTGATTTTAGAGGAATATTTTAAAGTTCCAAAACTCCACACTTAGAAGAATTTCCAAGTGAAACCAGTCAATGTTAGCCTATGAAGGAAATTCAAGTTACCGGTAAGTACGGTTAAAATTACTTTTGAGGATCAGTACTGGGCTGAAAGATGCAGCACTGAGGTCTCTCCTGATAACAGGTGAGTAAATCGGAATTCGTATTTCGGCTGATTTTAGAGGAATATTTTAAAGTTCCAAAACTCCACACTTAGAAGAATTTCCAAGTGAAACCAGTCAATGTTAGCCTATGAAGGAAATTCAAGTTACCGGTAAGTACGGTTAAAATTACTTTTGAGGATCAGTACTGGGCTGAAAGATGCAGCACTGAGGTCTCTCCTGATAACAGGTGAGTAAATCGGAATTCGTATTTCGGCTGATTTTAGAGGAATATTTTAAAGTTCCAAAACTCCACACTTAGAAGAATTTCCAAGTGAAACCAGTCAATGTTAGCCTATGAAGGAAATTCAAGTTACCGGTAAGTACGGTTAAAATTACTTTTGAGGATCAGTACTGGGCTGAAAGATGCAGCACTGAGGTCTCTCCTGATAACAGGTGAGTAAATCGGAATTCGTATTTCGGCTGATTTTAGAGGAATATTTTAAAGTTCCAAAACTCCACACTTAGAAGAATTTCCAAGTGAAACCAGTCAATGTTAGCCTATGAAGGAAATTCAAGTTACCGGTAAGTACGGTTAAAATTACTTTTGAGGATCAGTACTGGGCTGAAAGATGCAGCACTGAGGTCTCTCCTGATAACAGGTGAGTAAATCGGAATTCGTATTTCGGCTGATTTTAGAGGAATATTTTAAAGTTCCAAAACTCCACACTTAGAAGAATTTCCAAGTGAAACCAGTCAATGTTAGCCTATGTAAGGAAATTCAAGTTACTGGTAAGTACGGTTAAAATTACTTTTCAGGACCAGTACTGGGCTGAAAGATGCAGCACTGAGGTCTCTCCTGATAACAGGTGAGTAAATCTGAATTCGGATTTCGGCTGATTTTAGAGGAATATTTGTATAGTTTCAAAAATCAACACTTAGAAACTTTTTCAGCAAAAAGCAGTCAATGATATGCCTATGGAAGGAAATTCAAGTTACTGGTAAGTACGGTTAAAATTACTTTTGAGGATCAGTACTGGGCTGAAAGATGCAGCACTGAGGTCTCTCCTGATAACAGGTGAGTAAATCGGAATTCGTATTTCGGCTGATTTTAGAGGAATATTTTAAAGTTCCAAAACTCCACACTTAGAAGAATTTCCAAGTGAAACCAGTCAATGTTAGCCTATGAAGGAAATTCAAGTTACCGGTAAGTACGGTTAAAATTACTTTTGAGGATCAGTACTGGGCTGAAAGATGCAGCACTGAGGTCTCTCCTGATAACAGGTGAGTAAATCGGAATTCGTATTTCGGCTGATTTTAGAGGAATATTTTAAAGTTCCAAAACTCCACACTTAGAAGAATTTCCAAGTGAAACCAGTCAATGTTAGCCTATGTAAGGAAATTCAAGTTACTGGTAAGTACGGTTAAAATTACTTTTCAGGACCAGTACTGGGCTGAAAGATGCAGCACTGAGGTCTCTCCTGATAACAGGTGAGTAAATCGGAATTCGTATTTCGGCTGATTTTAGAGGAATATTTGTATAGTTCCAAAACTCCACACTTAGAAGAATTTCCAAGTGAAACGCAGTCAATGTTATGCCTATGGAAGGAAATTCAAGTTACTGGTAAGTACGGTTAAAATTACTTTTGAGGATCAGTACTGGGCTGAAAGATGCAGCACTGAGGTCTCTCCTGATAACAGGTGAGTAAATCGGAATTCGTATTTCGGCTGATTTTAGAGGAATATTTTAAAGTTCCAAAACTCCACACTTAGAAGAATTTCCAAGTGAAACCAGTCAATGTTAGCCTATGAAGGAAATTCAAGTTACCGGTAAGTACGGTTAAAATTACTTTTGAGGATCAGTACTGGGCTGAAAGATGCAGCACTGAGGTCTCTCCTGATAACAGGTGAGTAAATCGGAATTCGTATTTCGGCTGATTTTAGAGGAATATTTTAAAGTTCCAAAACTCCACACTTAGAAGAATTTCCAAGTGAAACCAGTCAATGTTAGCCTATGAAGGAAATTCAAGTTACCGGTAAGTACGGTTAAAATTACTTTTCAGGACCAGTACTGGGCTGAAAGATGCAGCACTGAGGTCTCTCCTGATAGCAGGTGAGTAAATCGGAATTCGTATTTCGGCTGATTTTAGAGGAATATTTTAAAGTTCCAAAACTCCACACTTAGAAGAATTTCCAAGTGAAACCAGTCAATGTTAGCCTATGAAGGAAATTCAAGTTACCGGTAAGTACGGTTAAAATTACTTTTGAGGATCAGTACTGGGCTGAAAGATGCAGCACTGAGGTCTCTCCTGATAACAGGTGAGTAAATCGGAATTCGTATTTCGGCTGATTTTAGAGGAATATTTTAAAGTTCCAAAACTCCACACTTAGAAGAATTTCCAAGTGAAACCAGTCAATGTTAGCCTATGAAGGAAATTCAAGTTACCGGTAAGTACGGTTAAAATTACTTTTCAGGACCAGTACTGGGCTGAAAGATGCAGCACTGAGGTCTCTCCTGATAGCAGGTGAGTAAATCGGAATTCGTATTTCGGCTGATTTTAGAGGAATATTTTAAAGTTCCAAAACTCCACACTTAGAAGAATTTCCAAGTGAAACCAGTCAATGTTAGCCTATGAAGGAAATTCAAGTTACCGGTAAGTACGGTTAAAATTACTTTTCAGGACCAGTACTGGGCTGAAAGATGCAGCACTGAGGTCTCTCCTGATAGCAGGTGAGTAAATCGGAATTCGTATTTCGGCTGATTTTAGAGGAATATTTTAAAGTTCCAAAACTCCACACTTAGAAGAATTTCCAAGTGAAACCAGTCAATGTTAGCCTATGAAGGAAATTCAAGTTACCGGTAAGTACGGTTAAAATTACTTTTGAGGATCAGTACTGGGCTGAAAGATGCAGCACTGAGGTCTCTCCTGATAACAGGTGAGTAAATCGGAATTCGTATTTCGGCTGATTTTAGAGGAATATTTTAAAGTTCCAAAACTCCACACTTAGAAGAATTTCCAAGTGAAACCAGTCAATGTTAGCCTATGAAGGAAATTCAAGTTACCGGTAAGTACGGTTAAAATTACTTTTGAGGATCAGTACTGGGCTGAAAGATGCAGCACTGAGGTCTCTCCTGATAACAGGTGAGTAAATCGGAATTCGGATTTCGGCTGATTTTAGAGGAATATTTGTATGTTTCAAAAATCAACACTTAGAAACTTTTTCAGCAAAAAGCAGTCAATGATATGCTATGGAAGGAAATTCAAGTTACTGGTAAGTACGGTTAAAATTACTTTTGAGGATCAGTACTGGGCTGAAAGATGCAGCACTGAGGTCTCTCCTGATAACAGGTGAGTAAATCGGAATTCGTATTTCGGCTGATTTTAGAGGAATATTTTAAAGTTCCAAAACTCCACACTTAGAAGAATTTCCAAGTGAAACCAGTCAATGTTAGCCTATGAAGGAAATTCAAGTTACCGGTAAGTACGGTTAAAATTACTTTTGAGGATCAGTACTGGGCTGAAAGATGCAGCACTGAGGTCTCTCCTGATAACAGGTGAGTAAATCGGAATTCGTATTTCGGCTGATTTTAGAGGAATATTTTAAAGTTCCAAAACTCCACACTTAGAAGAATTTCCAAGTGAAACCAGTCAATGTTAGCCTATGAAGGAAATTCAAGTTACCGGTAAGTACGGTTAAAATTACTTTTCAGGACCAGTACTGGGCTGAAAGATGCAGCACTGAGGTCTCTCCTGATAGCAGGTGAGTAAATCGGAATTCGTATTTCGGCTGATTTTAGAGGAATATTTTAAAGTTCCAAAACTCCACACTTAGAAGAATTTCCAAGTGAAACCAGTCAATGTTAGCCTATGAAGGAAATTCAAGTTACCGGTAAGTACGGTTAAAATTACTTTTGAGGATCAGTACTGGGCTGAAAGATGCAGCACTGAGGTCTCTCCTGATAACAGGTGAGTAAATCGGAATTCGTATTTCGGCTGATTTTAGAGGAATATTTTAAAGTTCCAAAACTCCACACTTAGAAGAATTTCCAAGTGAAACCAGTCAATGTTAGCCTATGTAAGGAAATTCAAGTTACTGGTAAGTACGGTTAAAATTACTTTTCAGGACCAGTACTGGGCTGAAAGATGCAGCACTGAGGTCTCTCCTGATAACAGGTGAGTAAATCGGAATTCGTATTTCGGCTGATTTTAGAGGAATATTTTAAAGTTCCAAAACTCCACACTTAGAAGAATTTCCAAGTGAAACCAGTCAATGTTAGCCTATGAAGGAAATTCAAGTTACCGGTAAGTACGGTTAAAATTACTTTTGAGGATCAGTACTGGGCTGAAAGATGCAGCACTGAGGTCTCTCCTGATAACAGGTGAGTAAATCTGAATTCGGATTTCGGCTGATTTTAGAGGAATATTTGTAATGTTTCAAAAATCAACACTTAGAAGACTTTTCAGCAAAAAGCAGTCAATGATATGCCTATGGAAGGAAATTCAAGTTACTGGTAAGTACGGTTAAAATTACTTTTGAGGATCAGTACTGGGCTGAAAGATGCAGCACTGAGGTCTCTCCTGATAACAGGTGAGTAAATCGGAATTCGTATTTCGGCTGATTTTAGAGGAATATTTTAAAGTTCCAAAACTCCACACTTAGAAGAATTTCCAAGTGAAACCAGTCAATGTTAGCCTATGAAGGAAATTCAAGTTACCGGTAAGTACGGTTAAAATTACTTTTGAGGATCAGTACTGGGCTGAAAGATGCAGCACTGAGGTCTCTCCTGATAACAGGTGAGTAAATCGGAATTCGTATTTCGGCTGATTTTAGAGGAATATTTTAAAGTTCCAAAACTCCACACTTAGAAGAATTTCCAAGTGAAACCAGTCAATGTTAGCCTATGTAAGGAAATTCAAGTTACTGGTAAGTACGGTTAAAATTACTTTTCAGGACCAGTACTGGGCTGAAAGATGCAGCACTGAGGTCTCTCCTGATAACAGGTGAGTAAATCTGAATTCGGATTTCGGCTGATTTTAGAGGAATATTTGTATGTTTCAAAAATCAACACTTAGAAACTTTTTCAGCAAAAAGCAGTCAATGATATGCTATGGAAGGAAATTCAAGTTACTGGTAAGTACGGTTAAAATTACTTTTGAGGATCAGTACTGGGCTGAAAGATGCAGCACTGAGGTCTCTCCTGATAACAGGTGAGTAAATCGGAATTCGTATTTCGGCTGATTTTAGAGGAATATTTTAAAGTTCCAAAACTCCACACTTAGAAGAATTTCCAAGTGAAACCAGTCAATGTTAGCCTATGAAGGAAATTCAAGTTACCGGTAAGTACGGTTAAAATTACTTTTCAGGACCAGTACTGGGCTGAAAGATGCAGCACTGAGGTCTCTCCTGATAACAGGTGAGTAAATCGGAATTCGTATTTCGGCTGATTTTAGAGGAATATTTTAAAGTTCCAAAACTCCACACTTAGAAGAATTTCCAAGTGAAACCAGTCAATGTTAGCCTATGTAAGGAAATTCAAGTTACTGGTAAGTACGGTTAAAATTACTTTTCAGGACCAGTACTGGGCTGAAAGATGCAGCACTGAGGTCTCTCCTGATAACAGGTGAGTAAATCGGAATTCGTATTTCGGCTGATTTTAGAGGAATATTTGTAATGTTCCAAAACTCCACACTTAGAAGACATTTCCAAGCAAAACGCAGTCAATGTTATGCCTATGGAAGGAAATTCAAGTTACTGGTAAGTACGGTTAAAATTACTTTTCAGGACCAGTACTGGGCTGAAAGATGCAGCACTGAGGTCTCTCCTGATAGCAGGTGAGTAAATCGGAATTCGTATTTCGGCTGATTTTAGAGGAATATTTTAAAGTTCCAAAACTCCACACTTAGAAGAATTTCCAAGTGAAACCAGTCAATGTTAGCCTATGAAGGAAATTCAAGTTACCGGTAAGTACGGTTAAAATTACTTTTGAGGATCAGTACTGGGCTGAAAGATGCAGCACTGAGGTCTCTCCTGATAACAGGTGAGTAAATCGGAATTCGTATTTCGGCTGATTTTAGAGGAATATTTTAAAGTTCCAAAACTCCACACTTAGAAGAATTTCCAAGTGAAACCAGTCAATGTTAGCCTATGAAGGAAATTCAAGTTACCGGTAAGTACGGTTAAAATTACTTTTGAGGATCAGTACTGGGCTGAAAGATGCAGCACTGAGGTCTCTCCTGATAACAGGTGAGTAAATCGGAATTCGGATTTCGGCTGATTTTAGAGGAATATTTGTATGTTTCAAAACTCAACACTTAGAAACTTTTCAGCAAAAAGCAGTCAATGATATGCCTATGGAAGGAAATTCAAGTTACTGGTAAGTACGGTTAAAATTACTTTTGAGGATCAGTACTGGGCTGAAAGATGCAGCACTGAGGTCTCTCCTGATAACAGGTGAGTAAATCGGAATTCGTATTTCGGCTGATTTTAGAGGAATATTTTAAAGTTCCAAAACTCCACACTTAGAAGAATTTCCAAGTGAAACCAGTCAATGTTAGCCTATGAAGGAAATTCAAGTTACCGGTAAGTACGGTTAAAATTACTTTTGAGGATCAGTACTGGGCTGAAAGATGCAGCACTGAGGTCTCTCCTGATAACAGGTGAGTAAATCGGAATTCGTATTTCGGCTGATTTTAGAGGAATATTTTAAAGTTCCAAAACTCCACACTTAGAAGAATTTCCAAGTGAAACCAGTCAATGTTAGCCTATGAAGGAAATTCAAGTTACCGGTAAGTACGGTTAAAATTACTTTTCAGGACCAGTACTGGGCTGAAAGATGCAGCACTGAGGTCTCTCCTGATAGCAGGTGAGTAAATCGGAATTCGTATTTCGGCTGATTTTAGAGGAATATTTTAAAGTTCCAAAACTCCACACTTAGAAGAATTTCCAAGTGAAACCAGTCAATGTTAGCCTATGAAGGAAATTCAAGTTACCGGTAAGTACGGTTAAAATTACTTTTGAGGATCAGTACTGGGCTGAAAGATGCAGCACTGAGGTCTCTCCTGATAACAGGTGAGTAAATCGGAATTCGTATTTCGGCTGATTTTAGAGGAATATTTTAAAGTTCCAAAACTCCACACTTAGAAGAATTTCCAAGTGAAACCAGTCAATGTTAGCCTATGTAAGGAAATTCAAGTTACTGGTAAGTACGGTTAAAATTACTTTTCAGGACCAGTACTGGGCTGAAAGATGCAGCACTGAGGTCTCTCCTGATAACAGGTGAGTAAATCTGAATTCGGATTTCGGCTGATTTTAGAGGAATATTTGTATGTTTCAAAAATCAACACTTAGAAACTTTTTCAGCAAAAAGCAGTCAATGATATGCTATGGAAGGAAATTCAAGTTACTGGTAAGTACGGTTAAAATTACTTTTCAGGACCAGTACTGGGCTGAAAGATGCAGCACTGAGGTCTCTCCTGATAGCAGGTGAGTAAATCGGAATTCGTATTTCGGCTGATTTTAGAGGAATATTTTAAAGTTCCAAAACTCCACACTTAGAAGAATTTCCAAGTGAAACCAGTCAATGTTAGCCTATGAAGGAAATTCAAGTTACCGGTAAGTACGGTTAAAATTACTTTTGAGGATCAGTACTGGGCTGAAAGATGCAGCACTGAGGTCTCTCCTGATAACAGGTGAGTAAATCGGAATTCGTATTTCGGCTGATTTTAGAGGAATATTTTAAAGTTCCAAAACTCCACACTTAGAAGAATTTCCAAGTGAAACCAGTCAATGTTAGCCTATGAAGGAAATTCAAGTTACCGGTAAGTACGGTTAAAATTACTTTTGAGGATCAGTACTGGGCTGAAAGATGCAGCACTGAGGTCTCTCCTGATAACAGGTGAGTAAATCGGAATTCGTATTTCGGCTGATTTTAGAGGAATATTTGCACAATGGTGAAGGGAGGGCGGGGCCTGAGGTGACATCTGTGCAAACGCGCCCGTGGTGCGTTTTAAGTTGGGGCATTAAGTCCCCTTGAATCATGAGGGTCCCTACGGGCCAACTAGCCCACCAGGAACCTCCAGTATGCGCCAGGGGCTGCGTTGCAGAGACATGTACAGAGGCCACACCCCTTTTACACCTCTCTGCAACGCAGCTCTGTGGCGCTTTCTGGACGTACCTGTTGGGCTAGTTGGCCCCCAGGGACCCTCAGGATTGAAGAGGATTTAATTCCCCATCTTAAAACGCGCCACGGGCCTGTTTGCACACATGTCACCTGAAGCCCCGCCCCTCCCTTCACCACTGTGCAAACGCGCCCGTGGCGCGTTTTAAGTCGGGAGATTAACTCCCTTGAATCCTGAGGGTCCCTGGGGTGCAACTAGCCCACCATATACCTCCAAAGCGCCACAGAGCTGCGTTGCAGAGAGGTGTAAAAGGGCGTGGCCTCTGTACACCTCTCTGCAAGGCAGCCCCTGGTGCATACTAGTTGGCCCCAGGGACCCCCAGTATTCAAGGGAATTCGTTCCCCCTCTGCAAACGCGCCAGGGCGCGTTTGCAGAGTGGTGAAGGAAGGGCGGGGCCTGCGGTCCCGATCGTTTTTTTTTTTTTTGGGGGGAGGGGGCCGCGTGGCCCCCTCCCTAGCCACTACTTGCCCCGGGGACCCCATCCCCGGGGCTGGCCTCTCGTTGGGGACTGTGGGGGTCCCCAATCCCCCACAGTCCCGCCGGCTCCCAGTGTCCTACGGGAGCCGGCATTGCTTTACACATGGGGAGCTGCTAAGATGCTGCTCCCCATGTGGAAAGCAATCGGCTTTGGATATTGGAAGAGAGAGCAATATCAAAGCAGTTTGCAATGACAGGACGGGAGCCGCGAGGCTCCGTCTTGTCATTGCAAACAGCAGTGTCCCGAGGGTAGGCACCCGGGACACTGCAGGAGCCGGCCCTGGGGGGTGGTGGTCCCCAGGGCCATCAAGGGCTCCAGGAGGGGGCCGCGCGGCCCCCTCCCATTCAGTGCACAGCCCCGGGAGGTGGTGGTCCCCGGGGCTCTGGGAGTCCAAACGGACCCCCATTGTAATTTTCTTAGTGCCCCGGGAGGTGGTGGTCCCGGGCGTGTGGGGGCTGGAGCTCCCCCACACAGGTTTTCAATTAAAAAAGAAGCCCCGGGGAGGTGGTGGTCCCGGGGCTGCGGGAGGCTCAGAGCCCTCCTGCACCATTCTACATAAAGCCCCGGGGGTGGTGGTCCCGGGGCTTGGGGGCTCTTAGAGGCCCCCACACATAAAATTAACCCCCAGCATGCCCCCGGACTTGGCCCACCCGGGGGACCAATTAACATAAAGCTCGTGCTCGGGAGGATCCGCGGCCCTAGATATATCTATCTTTTTTACTTTTCATTTTCTCAGCAACTACTGAACGGATTTACACCATTTAACAAAAGGGTTCTTTCTGAACCAAGAACTACCTCTTTGCCAAATTTGGTGTAATTCCGTTCAGCAGTTCAGGCTGTAACCGTGTCTAAAGTTTCCTATGGAAAATTGCATGGGGAAAACGCGTTTTAGGACCCCCTTTTTCTCGGCCCCCGCTTGGCGAATCCCCGAGACTTTCAGGGTAGGAGCGGACCGGAGCGCCCCACAAAGTTTGAAAATTTTGCGAAGATACGTCAACCGGCAAGAGAGTTATTTCAAATAGAATGTCGCAGATTTCCTATGGATAATAGGTTGTAACTATAACTATCTACTGGCGACCGCCAGTAGATAATATATACACATATATATATATATATATATATATATATATATATATATATATATTTTTTTTTTAAACCCACACCGTCTCCACTCATGAAAACAGAAGGCTGCGCACTCGGGCTCAATAATTTCAAATTCATATATTCCAGTGTGCTTCGGAGATCAGGAAGCTAACACACGCATGACGAAGGCCAGGTGGCCGATACGCGTGTGTTAGCTTCCTGATCTCCGAAGCACACTGGAATAAATGAATTTGAAATTATTGAGCCCGAGTGCGCAGCCTTCTGTTTTCATGAGTGGAGACGGTGTGGGTTAAAAGTATTGTCGCGGTACGCCTCCGCAAGCTGCTGTACCCGCACTACTGAGAGCAGTGAATTTTGGCAGATTCTCTCCTGTGGAAATATATATATATATATATATATATATATATATATATATATATATATATATTCAGTTAGAGTCCTCAATTAATCCACCAATAATGGAAATAAAGAGCGGCACACCAGGAGACTGCACAAAAGATTTATTGTGCACCAAATTTAAGACGACGCATTTCGGCGTATAGCCTTTTTCGAGTAACATTGATACAGCAAATTCCCTTAGAAATAGAAAGCAGTGCTCATGGAAACTGAAAAAATACTTCAGTGTATATTTTTCACGTTAGTGGGCAGAAAACATTTTGATATGATGACATTTCATGAATAAATTCAATGCTCATGATTTCTTAAACAATATGATCGCATCCAATATATTTATAAAGCAATTTGAGAATCACTGCAGTATATTTGATAAGTGGGGCATAAATAACTCCCAATTTTGCAATAAAATCGAATAAAAATTACGGAACATTGCATGATTAACAAACGATAATTCAAGCAGGAATCCCTAACTGCTGTAAATTAATACCGCATGTGGAATTCAATGCGTTATGCCTGATATGTGCACCCGATTTGTCATTTTGTGCACGATTGGATGTATTAATAAAGATAATTCAAAAATTGTTTTCTGTTACTTTACGTCTGACATAATTCCATGTTGGCATCTCACAAACTCACTTATGTGTCGACAGTGATTGGGGTAACTTATGGGACCATGATTATTAAATCATTTAAAAAGGAGTGACATGACTTCTAGTGATGACATATAACTGGAAAATCCATTCAGTAATTCTAAAGCTACAATCTCATCATCAACGAACCATCACCAGACGGTGTGGTCATCTGCAACTTTATATCGCATACTCTCATATTTAATATGACATAAGAAACAATTAATCTTATGGTCTGTCCCAAATACCCACAATACTTTATCGACAGAACAATAAATCCACAATCCTGAGTAATGTACTCTTATAATTGTGACTATAAGTGATAGTATTCTAGTTCCAGGGAAAAAGCCAAAAAGAAGGTGCATTAAGTGAGAGTGAATGGGAAACTATGTACATTGTGTGGTAAGCCTGAGACCGAGATGTCCAGCGTGGCCATTTAGATTATTCAAAAATGAACCAAACCTCACAGTGGGTCACCTTAGTGTCCTCCAATACTGTGTTAATTAATCCAAATAGAATCATCGATTTACTCTTGCTTGACTCTCACCGGAAATCGGCATTAAAATATGTGTTGAAGTGTAAAAATTAATTGGAAATAAAATAATGAAAAAACTGAGCATTTCAAAAGATCACATCTTATGAGAGAAAGTCAAAAAATCAGAAAGTTAACGGCCTATATGTGTTGTCAGTTCCTCCCCACCATTCATTCCATTGGAAGTTTTAGTATTCAGGTCAATTATGTACCTTGATTCCAGAACCCGGAGATTTTTCTCTCTATCTCCACCCCGTATGTGTGGTAAAATTCAATCTACTCCAAAGAATTGGAGGAGATTGCTATTGCTTTTATGTTTAGCTGAGAAATGGCGAGCTACAGGGTAATTAAAGTCTAGATTCGAGATAGCTCGTAGGTGTTGTAAGATATGCATTTTAAGTGGTAGCTTGGTACTCCCAACGTACTGGAGACCACAGGGGCACTTCAGTACGTAAACTGTGAAGTCACTATTGCAATTGATCATTTTGGAGATAGGCTTAATTAGCCCTGCACCTGTCGTGTAGGTTTTATGATTTTTACTGTTTTTGCATGCCTTACATGAACTACAGATTGTAAATCCATTAATAGGTTTCAGCCAGGTGTTTTGGATACACTCCTGTGGATAGCTGTGCACCAAACGATCCCTTAGGGAACTTGAGCGTTTAAAAGTAAATTTGGGCGATTTATCTACATGATTACCTATTATTGGGTCAGCTATCAGCAGATTCCAATGAGCTTTCATAGCTTTTCGTAAATGTATGGCCCCTCTACTGAAGGTGGTGATCATTTTGGGTGGCTCGTTGGTCCTGTCGCTTTGATTGGCATTTAATCTAGAAGGTACATTAAACAATAGATTTCTTTGTGTTTTACCTTTGATCTTTTCTTTAGCCTTTCGTAGGACTTTACCACTGTAACCCCTCTGTTTAAACCTGTGCTCCATTGTACTTTGTTCAGCAAGGAAGCTATCATTGGTACTACAATAGCGGCGTGCACGCATAGGGGATGCTGTGCACCAAGGGAATAGAATGACTACTGGCCGCATGCAATAGGGTATTTCCTGATGTTTCCTTTCTAAAAAGGCTGGTGGTGATATTGCCGCCCACAATTTTTATACTTACATCTAAGAATTCACAGTAATTACAGCTGATCTTGTGAGTGAATTTAAGATTTAAATCGTTCACTCCTAGCTTTTCGATGAATTCGAGAGCTAGATCTTGGGGGCCGTCCCAAATCAGAAATAAATCGTCAATATATCTGATCCAGATTAGTACGTATATCTTTTGTTTACCTCTACCCAGACAATCTGTTCCTCCCACCAGCCTAGGAACAAGTTTTCTAGGCTGGGGGCGAAACATGTGCCCATCGCGGTACCAGATCTTTGACGAAAAACAGTTTTTTCAAAAAGAAAAATATTCTCCTCCAAACAATAGAGCATCATTTCTTCCAGCATTTTGTTATGGTCCCACAATGAGATATGCCTACTCTTCAGGTAATACATACATGCTTCTACACCTTTCTTTTGCTCAATGCAAGTATAAAGAGAGCATACATCAAGGGCTATCATTACATAATGATTCTCCCACTGTACATCATGTATCCTTCTTAAAAAGTCTGAACTGTCCTTGCAGTATGACCTCAAATTGATTACATATTTAGAAAGAAACAAATCAAGGAAGATTGAGGTGTTTTCCAATAGTCCTCCATTCGAGGAGACTATCGGCCGCCCCGGTGGATTTGTGGGGTCTTTGTGGATTTTCGGAAGAAAATATACACAGGGGATACGAGGATTGTCAGTTCTCAAAAAGTTATACTCCTCATCATCAAGGAGTCCCATATCTTGCCACTCTTTAAGTCGATCATGAAATTTAGATATGGACAATTTATATCTCGTCCAACTGATTTCTTCGTAACATGAAAGATCTGCTAGTTGTCTTAGTGCCTCGGCTTTATACTGGTCTTTACTCATGATTACAACGTTGCCCCCTTATCAGAGGGCTTAATGACAATACTCGGGTCTTTCTCTAAGTCTTTCAATGCTTGACGTTGATTTCTGGTTAGGTTACCCCAGTTTTTGTTGGTATTCCTATGTCGCATTTTGATTAGTTCCTGTATTATGGCTGAACTGTAAGCCTCGATATTGTCATGCGGAACATTGGGGTTATACTTGGATTTTATTTTTAAGCCACTATGGCTTGGACGGTTGGTGTTAATGCCCAAGTGCTCCAAAATGGAATTAATATCCTTTTGTGATTGTTGACCCCTTCCTGTTTCCAGGGAATGCAAGTCACAGAGCAAATCAATGTCCCCCACTTAAAGATCCAATCATGATGTAATCATGTTTTGTCCTCTCAGCACCTCTTTTGATCCAATTGCCATTTTATATAATTTTATCAGTTTTAGTTTCCTTATGAACAAGAATAAATCAATCCTGGTGTTAGTATAATTTAGATCACTGGTCGGACAAAATGAAAGACCTAGTTGTAGCACAGATGTTTCATCACTCGTTAGCGTGCATGAAGAGACATTTATGATTGATTTATTCTCAATGGGATCTTCCATAATTTGTGGTTTGAAATGTTTTCTTCCTCCTCTTCTCTTACTCATTCTGAGTATTTTTTTGTTTCTTGCTTTTTTCTTCTTTTTTGACCTCTGCCTCTTCCCCTTGTTGGTGGTTTGTCCGGGTGTCCTTGCTCCTTCTTCTGTTTCAATATCTGAAATTCGTGGAGGAAAGTTAAGGGACGTGCCCCTAAAGGGACACCTGAATTGCGTCCTTCAGAATCGGAACTTAGATCTGAACTTGATCCTGTCGATAGAACTTCTTCTTGACGTTGGTTTATGGAAGATCTGAAGTTTCTCTGGGCCCAATCGGAGCGCTTTGCATAGGTCAGGATACGACCTTTAGCGTAATCTCTTTTGTCTCCTAGGAATTTTCTCTGTTTTTTTAGCTTGATAGCTTCTTCGTAGTCTTTTAATTTGTTAGGCAATAACTTGAGAAACTCCACTACAGCTTTTTCCATTTTTATTTTCTCCAATTCAGCTCTCAATGTGGCTAATTCCTTCCTTGTTTTCTCTAAATCAATTTGTGCATATTTAACGAGGATCTGGAGCATTCCTTTGCAGGTCTTTGCCATGTACTCCGCTCATTCTATGAGTAAATCCGCATTGGGATTTTCATAAGTTGGTACGATCGATATCCTGAGACCTCTTGGTACTCTTCCTACTTCCATATAGTTCGTTAAGGAAGTAACTTCCCACCACTTATTGATTTCACGTTTGGATAATTTTTCCAGCAAAAACAGCTTCTGCTTTATAGAGGGTTCGGTTCCGGTTGTTCCCGTTGTGCCTGTTGTTATGTCGTGGGTAACATCTAGTTCTTCATTGAATAATGATAAGGCGGCCGCCTTTCTCGCATTTTTCCATTCTGACATATCCTAGCAATGCTTGTCTCCTGACACACACGGTTCAGTTCAGTACCGTGACGGTTGCATCTGTTCCCAATGGCTTGTATTCACTGCGTGTTGCGGAATCTGCAAGTCACAACCGCGAGAGCACACGGAGTGGATGCGGCACAGTTTCACTGTCCTCCGATGTTGAGCCTGACCATCAGAGCCAACCCCGCCCACACAGTGCTCCCGCTTACCATCTAATCTGTAGGATCGTTTGAAGTTTAAGCCTGGAACGGCTAGCGAACTTGTTCCTAGGCTGGTGGGAGGAACAGATTGTCTGGGTAGAGGTAAACGAAAGATATACTGATCATATACTAATCTGGATCAGATATATTGACGATTTATTTCTGATTTGGGACGGCCCCCAAGATCTAGCTCTCAAATTCATCGAAAAGCTAGGAGTGATCGATTTAAATCTTAAATTCACTCACAAGATCAGCTGTAATTACTGTGAATTCTTAGATGTAAGTATAAAAATTGTGGGAGGCAATATCACCACCAGCCTTTTTAGAAAGGAAACAGCAGGAAATACCCTGTTGCATGCGGCCAGTAGTCATCCTATTCCCTTGGTGCACAGCATCCCCTATGGGGAGATGCTGCGTGCACGCCGCAATTGTAGTACCAATGAGAGCTTCCTTGCTGAACAAAGTATAATGGAGCACAGGTTTAAACAGAGGGGCTACAGTGATAAAGTCCTACGAATGGCTAAAGAAAAGATCAAAGGTAAAACACAAAGAAATCTATTGTTTAATGTACCTTCTAGATTTAATGCCAATCAAAGCGACAGGACCAACGAGCCCCCCAAAATGATCACCACCTTCAGTAGAGGGGCCATACATTTACGAAAAGCTGTGAAAGCTCATTGGAATCTGCTGATAGCTGACCCAATAATAGGTAATCATGTAGGTAAATCGCCCAAATTTACTTTCAAACGCTCAAGTTCCCTAAGGGATCGTTTGGTGCACAGCTATCCACAGGAGTGTATCCAAAACACCTGGCTGAAACCTATTAATGGATTTACAATCTGCAGTTCATGTAAGGCATGCAAAAACAGTAAAAATCGTAAAACCTACACGACAGGTGCAGGGCTAATTAAGCCTATCTCCAAAATGATCAATTGCAATAGTGACTTCACAGTTTACGTACTGGAGTGCCCCTGTGGTCTCCAGTACATTGGGAGTACCAAGCTACCACTTAAAATGCGTATCTTACAACACCTACGAGCTATCTCGAATCTAGACTTTAATTACCCTGTAGCTCGCCATTTCTCAGCTAAACATAAAAGCAATAGCAATCTCCTCCAATTCTTTGGAGTAGATCGAATTTTACCACACATACGGGCGGAGATAGAGAGAATAATCTCCGGGTTCTGGAAACAAGGTACATTATTGACCTGAATACTAAAACTCCCAATGGAATGAATGGTGGGGAGGAACTGACAACACATATAGGTCGTTAACTTTCTGATTTTTTGACTTTCTCTCATAAGATGTGATCTTTTGAAATTCTCAGTTTTTTATCATTATTTTATTTCCAATTAATTTTTACACTTCAACACATATTTTAATGCCGATTTCCGGGGAGAGTCAAGCAAGAGTAAATCGATGATTCTATTTGGATTCATTAACACAGTTTTGGAGGACACTAAGGTGACCCACTGTGAGGTTTGGTTCATTTTTTGAATAATCTAAATGGCCACACTGGACATCTCGGTCTCAGGCTTACCACACAATGTACATAGTTTCCCATTCACTCTCACTTAATGCACCTTCTTTTCAGCTTTTTCCCCGGAATTAGAATACTATCACTTATAGTCACAATTATAAGAGTACATTACTCAGGATTGTGGATTTATTGTTCTGTCGATAAAGTATTGTGGGTATTTGGGACAGACCATAAGATTAACTGTTTCTTATGTCATATTAAATATGAGAGTATGCGATATAAAGTTGCAGATGACCGCACCGTCTGGTGACGGTTCGTTGATGATGAGATTGTAGCTTTAGAATTACTAAATGGATTTTCCAGTTATATGTCATCACTAGAAGTCATGTCACTCCTTTTTAAATGATTTAATAATCATGGTCCCATAAGTTACTCCAATCACTGTCGACACATAAGTGAGTTTGTGAGATGCCAACATGGAATTATGTCAGACGTAAAGTAACAGAAAACAATTTTTAAATTATCTTTATTAATACATCCAATTGTGCACAAAATGACAAATCGGGTGCACATATCAGGCATAACGCATTGAATTCCACATGCGGCATTAATTTACAGCAGTTAGGGATCCCTGCTTGAATTATCGTTTGTTAATCATGCAATGTTCCGTAATTTTTATTCGATTTTATTGCAAAATTGGGAGTTATTTATGCCCCACTTATCAAATTTACTGCAATGATTCTCAAATTGCTATGAAAATATATTGGATGCGATCATATTGTTTAAGAAATCATGAGCATTGAATTTATTCATGAAATGTCATCATATCAAAATGTTTTCTGGCCACTAATGTGAAAAATATACACGGAAGTATCTTTTCAGTTTCCATGAGCACTGCTTTCTATTTCTAAGGGAATTTGCTGTATCAATACTACTCAAAAAGGCTATACGCCGAAACGCGTACGTCTTAAATTTGGTGCACAATAAATCTTTTGTGCAGTCTCCTGGTGTGCCGCTCTTTATTTCCATTATTGGTGGATTAATTGAGGACTCTAACAGAATTTAATCACGGCTGCTGTCGCCGTCAGCTGGCACCGGCATCGTGGGATTGGGAACCGCTGAGAACAACGAGTTGGAGAACATATATTTATATATATATATATATATATATATATATATATATATATATATTCACTGAAAAAAACCATAGGTTTTAGGGACAGTTATAGTTAGTTGGACATTGCACTCGTACAAAACCCGTGAAATTCCCTGTTATAGTTAGTTCAGCTAACTATAACTCGCGCCCCGCAATGCACTGCTGATGACGTCACATATTACATCACTCATGACATGGTCAGTGACATCACTGATGACATCACTGATGACATCTCAAATGACATCACTGATGACATCACTGATGACATCACTGATGACATCATCCAGTGACTGTGTGTTTCTGTAAAGTTTAAATATGTTTAATATATATAGGGAAAGGCGTATTGAAGAATGAGTGGGTGTATAAGTGTCTGAATGGATGATTTAGTACGTGAGTGACTGACTCTACAAGTGAGTGATTAAACGTATCTTACTGAATGCATGGGTTAGTGACTAAACTGTGTGAATGTCTGTATCTGTCTGTTTGTTGGTGTGTAAGTGGATGCATGGATTTGCGAATAGCTACATGAGTGTCTATATGGGTTATTGATTGGTTCTCTGAGTATCTGTATGGCTGCCTGAGTGTTTGTGTGGGTGGGGTGTGTGTGACTCTATACATAGATGTGTGAGTGGGTGATTCACTGGGTGCATGATTTCAAGAGTGCATCTGTGATGGACTGCTTGGGTGGGTGAATGTGTGTATGGGTGTGTTAGTGAGTGAATGTATATCTCAGTGGTACATGTGCGAGTAACTACATATGTAAAAGGCAGTATATATGTGTGTTAGAGTATTTAAATGGCTATAAGTGAGAGTGTGTTATTGTGAGAGTGGCTGTATGGATGCGTGTGTGCTTGTATCAGTTATTGTATAAGAGCGTAAGAATGTGCTAGTATTTGTATGAGTAAGTGAGCTGGTGTGTGTGTAACTGTATAGGTGAGTAATTGGGTGTGTGATTAATTTTTTGCATGACTGACTATGTGTGTGAGTACCTCTATGGATGAGTGGCGGTGTGTGAGTATTTATATAGGTGTATGAGTGCATATGATAGTCCTGTACTGAGTGACTGTAAGTATGAGTGACTGTACAGGTGAGTGAGTGGATGTCTGTGTAGACCTAAGAATCAGTGAGTGGGTATGTAGTTTTTGGTGTTGGAGTGTCTATGGTTTTGAGAATGGCAGTCTGTAATTTAGAGTGGGTGTATCAAAAGTTATATTAGGGTGTGAGAAGATGCATGAAATTATCACATGGATGATGTCATCAGTGATGTCATTTGAGATGTCATCAGTGATGTCATCAGTGATGTCACTGACCATGTCATGAGTGATGTAATATGTGACGTCATCAGCAGTGCATTGTGGGGCGCGAGTTATAGTTAGCTGAACTAACTATAACAGGGGAATTTCACGGGTTTTGTACGAGTGCAATGTCCAACTAACTATAACTGTCCCTAAAACCTATGGTTTTTTTCAGTGAATTTCAAAGGTTTTTAAATGCTAATTTCTAACTATAACGTGCCTGAAACCTATGGTTTTTTTCAGTGAATTTCAAAGGTTTTTTAAATGCTAATTTCTAACTATGCCAACAGAGGTAGGACGTGAAGAAAGAAGAAAAAACGCACAGAAAGAAGCAAAAGATGTGCAGAAAGAACCAACAGAGGAGCAGAAAGAGGCCTTGTTGCAAAATCATCCTGTGCCCACAACTTTTTCAGACGGGTACTGGTGGTAACTGACTCTGACTAACCAGAGCCAGTGCGCGTTTGCACAGTGGTGAAGGGAGGGGGCCTGAGGTGACATGTGTGCAAACGCGCCCCGTGGCGCGTTTTAAGTTGTGGGATTAAGTCCCCTTGAATACTGAGGGTCCCTGGGGCCCAACTATCCCCCCAGGTACCTACAGTTAGGACCACAGAGCTGAGTTGCAGAGAGGCGTTCCGAGGCCACGCACCTTTTTCACCTCTCTGCAACGCAACTCTGTTGTGCTTACTGAAGGTACCTGGTGGGCTAGTTGGCCCCAGGATTCAAAGGAATTAACTCCCCAACTTAAAACGCACCACAGGGCGTGTTTGCGCACATGTCACCTGAGGCCCCGCCCCTCCTTTCACCACTGTGCAAACGCGCCCCGTGGCGCGTTTTAAGTTGGGGGATTAGGTCACCTTGAATCCTGACAGTCCCTGGGGCCCAACTAGCCCACCAGGTACTTCCAGTAAGCACCACAGGCCTGTGTTGCAACGCCTGTAACAAATTGTGCAGTTGTGTTTAGGTAGTGAAGAGGGTCGTGCTGGGGGTAGTGTTTTAGGGTTTAGGGTAGTGCAGTGGTGTTTGTGTAGTGTAGGGGGTCATGCTGGGGGTAGATTTAGGGTTTAGGGTAGTGCAGTGGTGTTTGGGTAGTGTAGGGAGTCGTGCTGGGGGAGTGTTTTAGGGTTTAGGGTAGTACAGTGGTGTTTGGGTAGTGTAGGGGTCGTGCTGGGGTTAGTGTTTTAGGGTTTTAGGGTTTAGGGTAGTGCAGTGGTGTTTGGGTAGTGTAGGGGATACTGCTGGGGTACTGTTTTAGGGTTTAGGGTAGTGCAATGGTGTTTGGGTAGTGTAGGGGTACTGCTGGGGGTAGTGTTTTAGGGTTTAGGGTAGTGCAGTGGTGTTTGGGTAGCATAGGGGTACTGCTGGGGGTAGTGTTTTATGGTTTAGGCTAGTGCAGTGGTGTTTGGGTAGTGTAGGGGTTCGTGCTGGGGTAGTTTTTAGGGTTTAGGGTAGTGCAGTGGTGTTTGTGTAGTGTAGGAGGTCATGTTTTAGGGTTTAGGGTAGTGCAGTGGTCTTTGGGTAGTGTAGGGGGTTGTGTGGGGGTAGTGTTTTAGGGATTAGGGTAGTGCATTGGTATTTGGGTAGTGTAGGGGGTCATGCAGGGGTAGTGTTTTAGGGTTTAGGGCAGTGCAGTGGTGTTTAGGTAGTGTAGGGGGTCGTGCTGGGGGAGTGTTTTAGGGTTTAGGGCAGTGCAGTGGTGTTCGGGTAGTGTAGGGGGTCATGCTGGGGGTAGTGTTCTAGGGTTTAGGGCAGTGCAGTGGTGTTCGGGCAGTTTATGGGGTCGTGCTGGGGGTGGTGTTTTAGGGTTTAGGGCAGTGCAGTGGTGTTCGGGCAGTGTAGAGGGTCGTGCTGGGGGTGGTGTTTCAGGGTTTAGGGCAGTGCAGTGGTGTTCGGGCAGTGTAGGGGGTCATGCAGGGGGTGGTGTTTCAGGGTTTAGGGCAGTGCAGTGGTGTTCGGGCAGTGTAGGGGGTCATGCAGGGGTGGTGTTTCAGGGTTTAGGGCAGTGGTGTTCGGGCAGTGTAGGGTGTCATGCTGGGGGTGGTGTTTCAGGGTTTGGGGCAGTGCAGTGGTGTTCGAGCAGTAAAGGGGGTCATGCTGGGGGTGGTGTTTCAGGGTTTAGGGCAGTGCAGTGGTGTTCGGGCAGTGTAGGGGGCGGTGCAGGGGGTGGTGTTTCAGGGTTTAGGGCAGTGCAGTGGTGTTTGGGCAGTGTAGGGGGTGGTGCAGGGGGTGGTGTTTCAGGGTTTAGGGCAGTGCAGTGGTGTTCGGGCAGTGTAGGGGGTCGTGCAGGGGTGGTGTTTCAGGGTTTAGGGCAGTGCAGTGGTGTTCGGGCAGTGTAGGGGGCGGTGCAGGGGTGGTGTTTCAGGGTTTAGGGCAGTACAGTGGTGTTCGGGCATTGTAGGGGGTGGTGCTGGAGCTGGTGTTTCAGGGTTTAGGGCAGTGCAGTGGTGTTCGGGCAGTGTAGGGGGTCGTGCTGTGGCTGGTGTTTCAGGGTTTAGGGCAGTGCAGTGGTGTTTGGGCAGTGTAGGGGTCGTGCTGGGGCTGGTGTTTCAGGGTTTAGGGCAGTGCAGTGGTGTTCGGGTAGTGTAGGGGGTCTTGCTGGGGCTGGTGTTTCAGAGTCTAGGGCAATGCAGTGGTGTTCGGGCAGTGTAGGGGGTCTTGCTGGGGCTGGTGTTTCAGGGTTTAGGGCAGTGCAGTCGTGTTCGGGCAGTGTAGGGGGTCGTGCTGGGGGTGGTGTTTCAGGGTTTAGGGCAGTGTAGTGGTGTTCGGGCAGTGTAGGGGGTCGTGCTGGGGCTAGTGTTTCAGGGTTTAGGGCAGAGCAATGGTGCTCAGGCAGTGTAGGGGGTTGTGCTGGGGGTGATGTTTCAGGGTTTAGGGCAGTGCAGTGGTGTTAGGGCAGTGTAGGGGGTCGTGCTGGGGGTGGTGTTTCAGGGTTTAGGGCAGTGCAGTGGTGTTCCGGCAGTGTAGGGGGTCGTGCAGGGGTGGTGTTTCAGGGTTTAGTGCAGTGGTTTTCGGGCAGTGTAGGGGGTCATGCTGGGGTGGTGTTTCAGGGTTTAGGGCAGTGCAGTGGTGTTCGGGCAGTGTAGGGTGTCGTGCTGAGGGGTGGTGTTTCAGGGTTTAGGGCAGTGCAGTAGTGTTTGGGCAGTGTAGGGGGTCGTGCAGGGGGTGGTGTTTCAGGGTTTAGGGCAGTGCAGTGGTGTTCGGCCAGTGTAGGTAGTCTTGCTGGGGGTGGTGTTTCAGGGTTTAGGGCAGTGCAGTGGTGTTCGGGCAGTAAAGGTGGTCATGCTGGGGTGGTGTTTCAGGGTTTAGGGCAGTGCAGTGGTGTTCCGGCAGTGTAGGGGGTCGTGCAGGGGTGGTGTTTCAGGGTTTAGGGCAGTGCAGTAGTGTTTGGGCAGTGTAGGGGGTCGTGCAGGGGTGGTGTTTCAGGGTTTAGTGCAGTGGTGTTCGGGCAGTGTAGGGGGTCATGCTGGGGTGGTGTTTCAGGGTTTAGGGCAGTGCAGTGGTGTTCGGGCAGTGTAGGGTGTCGTGCTGAGGGGTGGTGTTTCAGGGTTTAGGGCAGTGCAGTAGTGTTTGGGCAGTGTAGGGGTCGTGCAGGGGGTGGTGTTTCAGGGTTTAGGGCAGTGCAGTGGTGTTCGGCCAGTGTAGGTAGTCTTGCTGGGGGTGGTGTTTCAGGGTTTAGGGCAGTGCAGTAGTTTTCGGGCAGTGTAGGCGGTCGTGCTGGGGCTGGTGTTTCAGGGTTTAGGGCAGTGCAGTGGTGTTCGGGCAGTGTACGGGTTGTGCTGGGGCTGGTGTTTCAGGGTTTAGGGCGGTGCAGTGGTGTTCATGCAGTGTAGGGGGTCGTGCTGGGGGTGGTGTTTCAGGGTTTAGGGCAGTGCAGTAGTGTTCGGGCAGTGTAGGGGGTCGTGCAGGGGGTAGTGTTTCAGGGTTAAGGGCAGTGCAGTGGTGTTCGGGCAGTGTAGGGGGTCATGCTGGGGTGGGGTTTCAGGGTTTAGGGCAGTACAGTGGTGTTTGGGCAGTGTAGGGGGTCGTGCAGGGGTGGTGTTTCAGGGTTTAGGGCAGTGCAGTGGTGTTCGGGCAGTGTAGGGGGTCGTGCTGGGGCTGGTGTTTCAGGGTTTAGGGCAGTGCAGTGGTGTTCGGGCAGTGTAGGGGGTCTTTCTGGGGGTGGTGTTTCAGGGTTTAGTGCAGTGGTGTTCGGGCAATGTAGGGGGTCTTGCTGGGGGTGATGTTTCAGGGTTTAGGGCAGTGCAGTGGTGTTCGAGCAGTGTAGGGGGTCTTGCTGGGGGTAGTGTTTCAGGGTTTAGGGCAGTGCAGTGGTGTTCGGTGCAGTATAGGGGGTCTTGCTGGGGGTAGTGTTTCAGGGTTTAGGGCAGTGCAGTGGTGTTCGTGCAGTATAGGGGGTCGTGCTGGGGATGGTGTTTCTGGGTTTAGGGCAGTGCAGTAGTGTTCGAGCAGTATAGGGGGTCGTGCTGGGGATGGTGTTTCAGGGTTTAGGGCAGTGCAGTGGTGTTCGGGCAGTGTACGGTGTTGTGCTGGGGCTGGTGTTTCAGGGTTCAGGGTGGTACAGTGGTGTTCAGGCAGTGTAGGGGGTCGTGCTGAGGCTGGTGTTTCACGGTTTAGGGCAGTGCAGTGGTGTTCGGGCAGTGTAGGGGGTCGTGCTGGGGCTGGTGTTTCAGGGTTTAGGGCAGTGCAGTGGTGTTCGGGCAGTGTAGGCGGTCGTGCTGGGGCTGGTGTTTCAGGGTTTAGGGCAGTGCAGTGGTGTTCGGGCAGTGTAGGGGGTCGTGCTGGGGCTGGTGTTTCAGGGTTTAGGGCAGTGCATTGGTGTACGGGCAGTGTAGGGGGTCGTGCTGGGGGTGATGTTTCAGGGTTTAGGGTAGTGCAGTGGTGTTCGGGCAGTGTAGGGGCCGTGCAGGGGCTGGTGTTTCAAGGTTTAGGGCAGTGCAGTGGTGTTCGGGCAGTGTAGGGGGTCGTGCTGGGGGTGGTGTTTCAGGGTTTAGGTCAGTGGTGTTCGGGCAGTGTAGGGGGTCTTGCTGGGGGTGATGTTTCAGGGTTTAGGGCAGTGCAGTGGTATTCGGGCAGTGTAGGGGGTCTTGCTGGGGGTGATGTTTCAGGGTTTAGGGCAGTGCAGTGGTATTCGGGCAGTGTAGGGGTCTTGCTGGGGGTAGTGTTTCAGGGTTTAGGGCAGTGCAGTGGTGTTTGGGCAGTGTAGGGGGTCATGCTGGGGGTGGTGTTTCAGGGTTTAGGGCAGTGCAGGGGTGTTCGGGCAGTGTAGTGGGTCGTGAAGGGGTGGTGTTTCAGGGTTTAGGGCATTGCAGTGGTGTTCGGGCAGTGTAGGGGTCGTGCTAGGGGTGGTGTTTCAGGGTTTAGGGCAGTGCAGTGGTGTTCGGGCAGTGTAGGGGGTCGTGCTGGGGGTAGTGTTTTAGGGTTTAGGGTAGTGCAGTGGTGCTTGTGTAGTGTAGGGAGTCGTGCTGGGGTAGTGTTTTAGGGTTTAGGGTAGTGCAGTGGTATTTGTGTAGTGTAGGGGGTCATGTTTTAGGGTAGTGCAGTGGTGTTTGGGTAGTGTAGGGGTCGTGCTGGGGGTAGTGTTTTAGGGTTTAGGGTAGTGCAGTGGTGTTTGTGTAGTGTAGGGGTCGTGCTGGGGGTAGTGTTTTAGGGTTTAGGGTAGTGCAGTGGTGCTTGTGTAGTGTAGGGGGTCGTGCTGGGGGTAGTGTTTTAGGGTTTAGGGTAGTGCAGTGGTGTTTGGGTAGTGTAGGGGGTCGTGCTGGGGGTAGTGTTTTAGGATTTAGGTTAGTGCAGTGGTGTTTGGGTAGTGTAGGGGGTCGTGCTGGGGGTAGTGTTTTAGGGTTTAAGGTAGTGCAGTGGTGTTTTTGTAGTGTAGGGGGTCATGTTTTAAGATGCAATGCTCCAATACCTGACCAGTCTGCACTACATAAAACTGCAAAAAACTAAAAATAAAAAGTGTTTTGCACACTTTTGTCATTGGGCTATATGTGGGCTACATCTGGGTAATATTTGTGCTACATTTGGGCTCTTTTTTCACTGGTGGCCATCTTGGAAGACTTCTTTGTTATGAAGTTTCCTAATTTCTTCATTTACTGCAGTCTCCTCAGTAGGAAATGCTTTCAGTTTTTTACTTTGATTCCATCAAGAAGGCATTCAGATGTGTCTCACATCTGCCATAAATTCAGAATGTTAGCACTCTAGTTGCTCATTAGATCACTGGAGTAAAGCTACTGCTCACCAGGGAGTTAACTGGTAGTCTGCTGCTGGTATTGAAAGTGATTGTTTCAGTCTGCATGTCAGAATTTTCTAATGAAATAGAAGAGGATTTGAGATCTCACTTAAAACATGCCCTAATTTTTCTTTCTGCAGCACTAACCATAATTTCTATTTTCAAAAAGAACCCCTCAATTTGTTCCTTTTTAAATTAAATTGTTTAAGTGTTACCGGTTTATTCCAATCAAGATGGCTTCAGGTGTGCCATACTTTTGTCATAAGTAAGGCTGTTAGCGCTCTAGTTGTTCTTTAGAACACTCTGGGAAGCTGCAGTAGAACACAAAGGCATCAACTGGCAGGCTGCTCCTGTTGAAATATAACAGGAAGATATTTGAGATCACACTTGAAATATGTCCTAATTTTTCTTTCTACAGCACTAACCATAATTTCTATGACAAAATGAACCCCATCATTTTGTTCCTTTTTAAATTAAATGTTTTAAGTGTTACCAGTTTATTCCAATCAAGATGGCTTCAGGTGTGCCATACTTTTGTCATAAGTAAGGCTGTTAGCACTCTAGTTGTTCTTTAGAACACTCTGGGAAGCTGCAGTAGAACACAAAGGCATCAACTGGCAGGCTGCTCCTGTTGAAATATAACAGGAAGATATTTGAGATCACACTTGAAACATGTCCTAATTTTTCTTTCTACAGCACTAACCATAATTTCTATGACAAAATGAACCCCATCATTTTGTTTCTTTTTAAATTAAATTGTTTAAGTGTTACCAGTTTATTCCAATCAAGATGGCTTCAGGTGTGCCATACTTTTGTCATAAGTAAGGCTGTTAGCACTCTAGTTGTTCTTTAGAACACTCTGGGAAGCTGCAGTAGAACACAAAGGAATCAACTGACAGTCTCTGCCCTTGTTGGATGTACATGTTTTACTGAGAATGTCAGACTTCATTCTCACATGAGTGAGAAAGATAATGTGAATTTACAGAAAATATGCTCTCATTCTAGCTTCTGGAGCACCTTCCAAACCTACATGGGACAAGCATGAGAAAATAGTGTTCTCTCAAACATGATTCATGATATCCCAGCAGAAGGTTTTTCACATGGTAAAATCACCTTAGAATACACCACAATTCCTAAAATTAGTATGGTACCATCAACAAATAAATTCTAATGTAACTAAAGCCTGTTATCACCCTTTATAGTTCTCCTTTTGGTGACCCTCAAAATCTTCTATTCACTACAATGCATTTCAATGAGGTACTATCATTTATATTGGTCCCAAGATGGCTGCCAGCAATTCCAGGATGAAGTGCTGACAGCCAATCAGATCTCACGATGACATGTGTGGTTAGGCTCCGCCCAGATATATATGTGACTTTACTTTTGATTTTCTCAGGAACTACTGAACGGATTTACACCATTTAAGCAAAAGGCACGACACTGAACCAAGGGCTACCTCTTTGCCAAATTTGGTGTAATTCCGTTCAGCAGTTCGGGCTGTAGCTGCGACTAAAGGTTCCTATGGGAAAATGAATGGGAAAACGCGTTTTGGGACCCCCTTTTTCTCGGCCCCCGCTTGACGTATCACCCGAGACTTTCAGGATAGGAGCGGACCG
The DNA here is from genome assembly GCA_963921515.1 of Calotriton arnoldi. NCBI lineage: Eukaryota > Metazoa > Chordata > Amphibia > Caudata > Salamandridae > Calotriton > Calotriton arnoldi. Next base: position 220,065 of record CAWUFW010017758.1, on the reverse strand, counting down.
GAGCGCCCCAACAAGTTGGAAACTTTCGCGAAGATTCATCAACCGGCGCCAACGTTATTTCAAATAGAATGTCGCGGATTTCCTATGGATAATAGGTTTTAACTATAACTATCTACTGGCGACCGCCAGTAGATAGTTATAGTTACAACCTATTATCCATAGGAAATCCGCGACATTCTATTTGAAATAACTCTCTTGCCGGTTGACGTATCTTCGCAAAATTTTCAAACTTTGTGGGGCGCTCCGGTCCGCTCCTACCCTGAAAGTCTCGGAGGGATTCGTCAGCGGGGGCCGAAAAGGGGGTCCCAAAACGCGTTTTCCCATGCAATTTTCCATAGGAAACTTTAGACACGGCTACATCCGAACTGCTGAACGGAATTACACCAAATTTGGCAAAGAGGTAGTTCTTGGTTCAGAAAGAACCCTTTTTGTTAAATGGTGTAAATCCGTTCAGTAGTTGCTGAGAAAATCAAAAGTAAAAAGATAGATATATCTAGGGCCGCGGATCCTCCCGAGCACGAGCTTTATGTTAATTGGCTGTCAACACTCCAAATCAGGAAGTGTTGGCAGCCATTTTGTCCCTCGGTAGAACCGAGGGACAGAAACAAGTGCGCAAAGCGCACAAAGGGGGCAGGGTAGAAATAACCCAGATTATCACGTGGATGATGTCATCAGTGATGTCATTTGAGATGTCATCAGTGATGTCATCAGTGATGTCACTGACCATGTCATGAGTGATGTAATATGTGACGTCATCAGCAGTACATTGCGGGGCGCGAGTTATAGTTAGCTGAACTAACTATAACGGGGAATTTCACGGGTTTTGTACGAGTGCAATGTCCAACTAACTATAACTGTCCCTAAAACCTATGGTTTTTTCAGTGAATTTCAAAGGTTTTTTAAATGCTAATTTCTAACTATAACGTGTCTGAAACCTATGGTTTTTTCAGTGAATATATATATATATATATATGCAGTATGTCTCCAGTCTCTCTTTGCAATCATCCACGCTGAGACAGGAGTACAGGCACCAATTTGAAGTGCAAGAAAATTCCTTTATTTTTCTAACAGCAGCTATCGGCCATAACGCGTTTCAGCCCCGAAGGGCCTTGATCACATGACGCGCACACAGCTGTGCTACCACTATTTACGTGATTTTTTTCTTAAAGTGCTCAGTGCTGTTGGCCTGTAATCATAGACATAGGAAACAGACTCCGCTTATATTGTGTCTTTCTACAACTCATAGTTTTCGATTGTTTAAAACATGTGAGTTTGTTTTTAAGTCTTTACGCTTGACAATTGCAACTAACATAATTTGTCCGCATCCATGTATAAATACATAAAATCAGATAAAATTAATGTTTGTGCGTTATCAATTGTAACTACCATAATTTGTCCACATCCATGTATAAATACATAAAATCAGATAAAATTAATGATTATGCGTTAAGATCACATTTGAATAAATATCAAAATTCTGTACAATAAATACTGTGCAAATTCGCAAGTTTGGTCTGTAAACAAAGTATATGTAAACATTCTGACTGTCTAAAAAAGTACTATATCTAATGTAGGCCCTTATAAAGTGCATGTGCCTAAAAAAACTTATTTGTGTTGCTAAAAATGTGACTTGTGATAGCTAAAAAACTGTGAAATTCTGAAAACTGGGAAGGGAGCGGTTCTGTTTTTTGGGGAATTTCTTTCGACTGATGTTGTTTAAGTGATGTTTTATCAATTCATGTGAATACATACTTCTTATTGTGCGGTTTGGCACTTACACTTTCCATATCCGCCCTTCTGCCTGATGTTTATAAGCAGGTATATAAATCTTCCGTGGCGTTAAGACCCCCATGGTATTTGGAATCTAGGTCAAGGATGTACCTTGTTTCTAGTTTACGTAACATCCGTTCCCTGTTCCCCCCTCTTTTGCTGGGTACTATGGAATCAATCAGATAGTATTTCAAATCTGTAGGATCTGAGTCGTGGTGTTCCATAAAATGGCGTGCCACAGGATATGTCATATCTTTGTTTTTAATAGCCCTTATGTGCTGGAGTATCCGTTTGTGGCCTTGGAGTATAGTACTCCCTACGTACCGTAGGCCACATATATACATATATTAAATGCAGCTCAGTGGCGCTTACTGGAGGTACCTGGTGGGATAGTTGGACCCCAGGGACCCTCAGGATTCAAGGGGACTTAATCCCCCAACTTACAACGCACCAGGGGGCGTGTTTGCAGAGTGGTGGAGAAAGGGGGCAAGGCCTTTGTCTACCTCTCACCAATCCCACTGCGTGGGGCTTACTGGAGGTAAAAGGTAGGCTAGTTGGCCCCTAAAGGACCCCCAGCAGTGAAGGGGACTTCATTCCCCATCCAAGAGCGTGCCAGGGAGCGCGTTTGTAGAGTGGTGGGCAAAGTGGGCGTGGCCTGGTACGAGTACTTACCAGTGCTGCTGTGTGGGACTGACTGGAGGTAATAGTTTGGGAAGTTGGCCCCAAGGATGTCCTTGGGGGCCAACTACCCCTCTTGTTACCTCCAGTAAGTCCCACACAGTGGGATTGCTAAGACGTCTTCGGAGGCCATGGCCCCCTTTCTCTACCACTCTGCAAACGTGCCTCGTGGCAAACTATGGGATGGGGGATGAAGTCCAATTTAGTCCTGAAGGAGTTTGGGGGCCAAGAATCCCTCCTGGTACCTCCTGTAAGTCCTACACAGCGGAATTCCTGAGCGTTGGTTGGACGCCCAGCACCCTTTCTCCACCACTCTGCAAACGTGACTACTAGTTAAAGTAGCATATTTCTGCACCTCTGACTTAGAGGTAGTTTTAATCCCCCTGCCCTATTATGTACTAGGCCCTTACAGAGGAGGTCATGCTAATCACAGGGGTACCCCAACGCATAGTGTTCCCTAGTGTATGTAGGTGTTTTCACTGTATTCTAAGTGTCTTTTAGCATAGCACTGGCCCTAGGCCTGGTTAGTCAGAGTCAGTTACCACCAGTACCCGTCTGAAAAAGTTGTGGGCACAGGATGATTTTGCAACAAGGCCTCTTTCTGCACCTCTGTTGGTTCTTTCTGCACATGTCTTGCTTCTTCCTGCACTTTTGTTCATCTTTGTGGACTTCTGTTGCTTCTTTCTGCATTTCTTTTGCTTCTTTCTGTGCGTTTTTCTTCTTTCTTCACATGTACTACCTCTGTAGGCATAGTTAGAAACTAGCATTTAAAAAAACCTTTGAAATTCACTTAAAAAATCATAGGTTTCAGGCACGTTATAGTTAGAAATTAGCATTTAAAAAACCTTTGAATTTCACTGAAAAACCATAGGTTTCAGGCACGTTATAGTTAGAAATTAGCATTTAAAAACCTTAGAAATTCACTGAAAAAACCATAGGTTTTAGGGAAAGTTATAGTTAGTTGGACATTTCACTCATACAAAACCAGAGAAATTCCCCGTTATAGTTAGTTCAGCTAACTATAACTCGCGCCCGCAATGCACTGCTGATGACGTCACATATTGCTCATGACATGGTCAGTGACATCACTGATGACATCTCAGATGACATCACTGATGACATCATCCATGTGATAATTTGATGCATCTTCTCACACCCTAATATAACCTTTGATACACCCACTCTAAATTACAGACTGCCATTCTCAAAACCATAGACACTCCAACACCAATAACTACATACCCACTCACTGATTCTTAGGTCTACACACACACACATCCACTCACTCACCCGTACAGTCACTCATACTTACGTTCACTCAGTACAGGACTATCATATGCACTCATACACCTATATAGACACTCACACACCGCCACTCATCCATAGAGGTACTCACACACCTAGTCAGTCATGCAAATAATTAATCACACTGCCATTTACTCACCTATACAGTTATACACACACCAGCTCACTCACTCATACAAATACTAGCACATTCTTACGCTCTTATACAATCACTGATACAAGCACACACTCATCCATACAGCCACTCTCACAATCACATACTCTCACTTATAGCCATGTATATACTACACCACACATATATACTGCCTTTCACATATGTAGTTACTCACACATGTACCACTGAGCTATACATTCACTCACTAACACACCCATACACACACTCAACCGCCCATACAGTCCATCACAGATGCACTCTTGAAATCATGCACCCAGTGAATCACCCACTCACACATCTATGCACAGAGTCACACACACCCCACCCACACAAACACTCAGGCACCCATACAGATACTCAGACAACCAATCAATAACCCATATAGACACTCTTGTAGCTATTCACAAACCCATGCAGCCGCTTACACACCAACAGACAGACGGATACAGACATTCACACAGTTTAGTCACTAACCCATGCATTCAGTAAGATACGTTTAATCACTCACTTATAGAGTCAGTCACACACCTACTAAATCATCCATTCAGACACTCATACACCCACTCATTCTTCAATACGCCTTTCCCTATATATATTAAACATATTTAAACTTTACAGAAACACACAATCACTGGATGATGTCATCAGTGATGTCATCAGTGATGTCATTTGAGATGTCATCAGTGATGTCATCAGTGATGTCACTGACCATGTCATGAGTGATGTAATATGTGACGTCATGAGCAGTGCATTGCGGGGGCGCGAGTTATAGTTAGCTGAACTAACTATAATGGGGGAATTTCTCTGGTTTTGTACGAGTGAAATGTCCAACTAACTATAACTTTCCCTAAAACCTATGGTTTTTTCAGTGAATTTCTAAGGTTTTTTAAATGCTAATTTCTAACTATAAGGTGCCTGAAACCTATGGTTTTTTCAGTGAATATATATATATATATACATATATATATATATATTACCTACTGGCGGTCGCCAGTGGGTAGTTATAGTTAGGACCTTGTTTCTATTCAAAAAGCGTTTTTTCTTTTGCCAATATCTTTTGCGCCATTTTATGGCGCTCTCCGGTCAGCTCCTGTTTTGAAAGTTTGGGGGTGATTCGTCAAGTGGGGGCCGAGAAAAAAGGGGGGTCCCAAAACGCGTGTTCTCCATGTTAATTTACATAGGAAACTTTAGACAAAGCTACAGCCCGAACTGCTGAACGGAATTACACCAAATTCGGCAGAAAGGTAGGTGTTGGTCTAGAAAGTGTGCTTTTTTTAAAATGGTGTAAATCCATTCAGTAGTTGCTGAGAAATACAAAAAAAAAATATTGCTATCTGAGCCCTGAGGAGGATTCGCGAACCCTCCCGAGCACGAGCTCAATTCTGATTGGCTGCTAACACTCCAAACCAGAATGTGTTGGCAGCCATCTTGTGATTCGGTAATGAGTCACAAGAAAACAGTGAAAAAAGGTCAAAAAACAAGAAAAGAGGGCAGGGTAGAAACACCCTGACCCCTAGGCATGCCCAGGGGGGTCCCACAGGGACCCCAGGGCCCAAAAAAACATTTAAAAAAAAAAAATCAGCCGAATTCACGCTGGGTGCGCAAATACGGCCCAGAAAAACATTCAAGGTAGCTTGAAATTTTTTTTTTTTTAAAGCGCAGCCTCCCGCACTTCGTTCTGTATAAGCCCCCGGGTGGGCCAGGTTCCGGGGGCAATGTGCAGTTAATTAGCGGGGGCCTGCGATGGCCCACGCAGCCCCGGGAACTGCCACCTCCCCGGGGCTTTAATCATTATGTCCCCGGGGGCACGAACCCCCCCAGCCCCGGGAACGCCACCTACCCGGGGCTTCCAAAAAATGTGTGGGGGGCTCCTGCCCCCACGCTGCCCCGGGGACCGCCACCTCCACGGGGCATTTATCAATATGGGTGGGGGGCCTCATGGGCCCCCCAGCCCTGGGGACCGCCACCTCCCCGGGGCTTAAATTAAAATAAAAAGTGTGGGGGCTCCTGCCCCCACACTGCTCTGGGGACCACCACCTCCCCGGGGCACTAATTATTTAAATATGGGGGTCTGTTGCGGACCCCGGGCCCCGGAGACCACCACCTCCCCAGGGCTTTAAAAATGCTAGGAAGGGGGCCGTGCGGCCCCCCTCCTGGAGCCCTCTATGGCCCTGGGGACCACCACCACCCAGTGCCAGCTCCTGCAATGTCCCGGGGTGCCCATCCCCAGGACATTGCCGTTTGCAATGACAGGGCGGGAGCCGTGCGGCTCCCGCCCTCTCATTGCAAACACTGCTTTGCTTCTTGGAAGCGAGAGCAGGAAACCTGCTCTCGCTTCCAAGAAGCAAAGCAGTATTGCTTTTGGGCAAGGGGAGCTGCATGTCCGCAGCTCCCCTTGCCCAAAAGCAATGCTGGCTCCCGCAGGAGGCGGGGAGCCGGCAGGGACCGTGGGGGCCTTGGGGCTCCCCCCACTGTCCCCATCAAAGAGGCCAGGCCCCGGGGGATGGTGTCCCCGGGGCAAGGAGTGGCCCATGAGGGGGCCACATGGCCCCCCTGTTTTAAAAAAACATGCATGCTGGCCATGCCCCGGGGGATGGGGTCCCCAGGGCCATTCTTGGCCTGAGGAGAGGGGCCACGCGGTTCCCCTCCTTACTTTTTATTTTTTTTTAAATGGTGGCAGGCCCTGGGGGATGGGGTCCTTGGGGCGAATACTAAATAATGGCAGTGGATCGGTGTTTTTTTTTTTTCGAGTTTGGAGTCGTGACCCCAACGCGGCCCCCCATGTAACGTCGCGTTGGATTCACGAATCCACCTTAAATAAATAATTAAGTAGTATATAATGTAGAAGGTAGTGTTGTATTTGTGAAGTTGTTTTAAAGAAGTACTGTGATTGAAGTTAATGACAAGATTACAATTGATAGAGTTGTTAAAAATATATAAAATTACAAATTAATAGTTAAACTTGAAAAGTGTGTTGTGTTGTAGTGCATTGAATTTGTGCTTTTGTTTTGTGAATGCGCGACGGGTTCGCGAATCCGAATGTAGAAAAAAAAAAATTGTATTTGTAAATTTTTTTTATAAAATTATAATCAGTATTATGTTATAGGGTGGCTCTAAAAAGAGCCCTTGTTTTTATTGTGAGTTTGTTGTAGCTACATGTAAGTGCCGATGCAGAGCTTAAGGTTGTTGAGAAAGACTCTGTTTCCTTGATCTGTGAAGTGTACGCCATCACTTCTGTAGATGTCATCCATATCAAAACGTAGATTGTTGTTATATATGGAGCACATCCTATGGTCTCTGAGGTAAGCAGAAACAGCTTTATTGACATTCTTTCTAGCTTTCTCAATCTGTGGACAGAATTGATTTGACCACTTCCATGTCTGTCTTTGGCATATGTTAGAGTATACAAAGACAGTTTGAGGTAAAAGCAACATGAATTGGTCAAAGGTGTCCTTCATTAGCATTTCCAGACCTACCCCAGTCAATGTGCCTAGGTCATTGCCACCACAGTGCACAATCATGAGGTCAGGGGGTTGGAGATGCAAAAAGGTTTGAACCAAAGGCATCAATTGGTGCCACTGTAATCCTCTCTGTGCAATCCATTTAATATCCACATTTTCCAAAGCTAGGTCTTTTGTAAATAGCTCTGCATTCAGCATTCCTTTTGCACCAGAAAACATAGCTGTGTCCAACAATCCACACTGTAAGCATCTTGAAGGGATGTCTGGAAGTATTGAAAAGATGTTTGTAGCTGAGGTAGTCAGTTGGTAGAATGAGAGGTATGTAAAATGGTGGACAAGATGCTGTTTTTTAAAAAGTAGAGAATTGATTGGCTGTTTAAGAACATTGTACATTAAAAAATAGGGTGCATTTTACTTTCTTTAAAAAGCACGTTTCTTATTGGTTAGTAAAAAATGTTTGAAAGGTACAGTAGACAGGATAAGCTCATATTTTGGAAATGTCAACCACACCTGCTGTTTGCATTTGTAACATTGTGTGGTGAACTTGAAAATATGGTGAACTTGTGACCTGTGAGTTCAGTTCAATGTTCCATGAATTGTTACTATGGAAACTGGCATTAAGCAGAATGGGGGAAGGGTTGAAACTTAACTGTGGAATTAAAATGTGAAATTGTAATTTATATATAAGTGAATTCTTATTAAAGTAAGATTTCTCAAGTCAGTAGTATGTTTAGAAGTGTTGTGTTCTTAAAAAATAATGGTATTTTTATTTGTAATATATTTTTGAACTCCCGTATGGATTCGCGGCTCCATCGCGTTGGTGCACGGTGGAGTCGCGACTCCCAAAAATTCCAGAAACAGTTTGGGCACTTTTAGAAGTCAGTTGGTAAGGGTTCATATGTCTAACCAATAGAAATGTGTTTTATAATTTGAAATAATGCAGGAAGGTATGTGATTTGCTTACATGTATTTGTGTGGAGAAAGAGAGGGAAACTTTGCCATTACTGGTTTTACCTTGCTGAAACTGGTGCATTACATTGATTGTGTGCATAAGAAAATCATTTATGAGTTTGTGATATTTTAAATTCTACAAATCTATTTGGAAGGTGAGTTATAAATTTGTGAGGTGTATTATATAATAGGTTTATTTTAAATGTTTAAAATAATTTAAAAACAGTGATGTTTGAAATATATTATTAAATGTACAGATGTGTATTGTAGTTTGTTTTATTGCAGTTAAATGCTGTTTGAAATAGATTCTGTATAGTAATATGTGTATATTGGAAGATGAATTAGTGATTATGGTAGTTTGTTTTAGTGTGTGGATGTGTACATTTGTAGTATACCGCATAATTTTAGCTCTTGCTTTAAATTTAGAGGTGGAGTCTGTAAAGTTTTAAGGTGTGCCTGGACTTCTGTCTCAAGTATGTTTCTACCTGTATATGTATTTTCGTATGTCTTATACTTTTGAAGGTGCATGATGTATAACATAGAGATGTTGTTGCTTTTTATGTGGTGGGCTCATGACTGTGAGTACTAGTAGAATGGTAATGTTGCAGCACAAAAGTGTGGTTTAAAAGATGGTGACATAAGGTGTTAATGATTAGGCTTCTTTTTTAAGTTTCTAGAGAGATACAGTTGAAATATGCTGCATAATTTTTGATGTTTGCTTGAAATTGAAAGTTTGTTCTGTGAATTTTTAAGGTTTGGATAGTGTTATGGTACAGACATATTCATGTTTGCTTTTAGTAATATGGTGAGACTTTTACTAAAGATATGTGAAGGGTTCCTACTTTGTATTTGGGTAGGTGTAATATTATAAGTAGTTGTAAAATGGTTAAGCAGCAGCCTGAAAGTGAGGGTTGAGATGTTTGTAGAGATGTTATTTACTAGAGTAATTTGTATGATGTGAGGAAAGTTATATTCATATATACCACATCATTTTCAGTGTCTGTTTGAAAATTGAACTGTACTCTGTGAAGTTTTGAGCTGTGCATGGTGTTGTGACTGAGATATGTGTCTACTTGCTCAAATATTATGGTATGTGTTATGTGTTTGAAGATGATAGATGTATAAAACACACATATACATTTATCTGTTTTTTACTTTTATATATGATGCTGGTAGGAAAAAGTATAGACATATGCATACATGGATTTAGAAATACGGGGAGGCTTTTATGACAGATAATTGAAGTGTTGCTTTGCTGTTATCTATGCTCTATACCTGTTTTTTGCTAGAATAGTGAAGCAGTAGTATTGGAAAAATGATGTTTATGATATGTTGGGAGAGGAATTATTTTTTATGGTACTTTATAAGAGTCTACTTATGTAATCACTGTGCCAGTAGTCATGCTGTTATGAAATCACCCAGGTGTTACCTCTGTACTCCTTTAAGTTTCCAGACGTTACCCCTGTACTCTTGCAATCACCAATGCATTAGGTATACAGTGCTTCAATCACCCAGGCACTATCTTTTCACTCATTCAATCAAGCAGGCACTACTTTTGTACTTATGTAATTACTCAGCCAGTAGTCATGCACTTATAAATTCACCCAGGCACTACCTTTGCACTCCTGTAATCATTCAGGTAGTACCTTAGTTGTTCTGTAATCACCCAGGCAGTACTCATGGACTTACAAAATCACCCACTCACTTCCTATGTATTCCAGTAATCCCCCAGATATTACCCCTGCAGTCATGTAATCACCCAGGCACTAGTTATGTACTACCCCTGCAGTCATGCAATCATGCAGGCTGTACCTATGCAGTCAAGTAATAACCCATACACTACCCTTGCAGTCATAGAATCACCCAAGCACTACCCAAGGAGTTATGCAATCCCTCAGGCAGATCTATTACATGTTTTAGTTTCTGGGTTTCACTATATTCTAGAAATATCGTATACATATTTCTTTTAGATATATTGATGATTTGAAAACGTAGAGACATGTATGCATGCTTCTAACAATATGGAGAGACTTGTAGTTGAGCCATGTAATAGTGTGCTGCTTTATATTTCGCTAGGCCCAACACTCATGCAGTTATAAAAACACCCTGGTGTTACCTATGTACTCTTTTAATCCCCAGACGTTACCCCTGTACTCATGCAATCACCAATGCATTAGGTATACAGTGCTTCATTCAGCCAGCCACTATCTTTTCACTTTTTCAATCACGCAGGCACTACTCTTGTACTTATGTAATCACTCAGCCAGTACTCATGCACTTATAAAATCACCCAGGCACTACCTTTGCACTCTTGTAATCACTCAGGTAGTACCTTAGTACTTCTGTAATCACCCAGGCAGTACTCATGCACTTACAAAATCACTCACTCACTTCGTATGTATTCCAGTAATCCCCCAGATATTAACCCTGCAGTCATGCAATCACCCAGGCACTAGTTATGTACTACCCCTGCAGTCATGCACTCATGCAGGCTGTACCTATGCAGTCAAGTATTAACCCACACACTACCCTTGCAGTCATAGAATCACCCAGGCCCTACTGTTGCACTCATCTATTCACGTAGGTACTACTCCATGACTCATCTATGCCTTCAGGTGCTATTTTTACACTTATCCATGCACTCAATGTTTATGTGTGCACTCATGAAATTAGTCAGTCACTATCCATCTTCTCCTGCAATTACCCAGTGACTACCCTTGCACTCATACAATCACCCAAGCACTACCCATGGAGTTATGCAATCACTCAGGCAGATCTAATACATGTCTCAGTTTCTAGGTTTCACTATATTCTAGCAATTTCATATACATATTTCTTTTAGATCTGATGATGATTTGAAAACATAGAGACATATGTATGCATGCTTCTAATAATATGGAGAGGCTTGTAGTTGAGTCATGTAATAGTGTGCTGCTTTATATTTCGCTAGGCCCAACACTCATGCACGTTATAAAAACACCCAAGTACTACCCATGCAGTCTTCCAATGATCCAGGCACTACATATGCACTGCTGTAATCACTCAGGAATTACTGTTACACTCATGCAATCACCAAGGTATTACCCATGCACTCTTTCAATCATGTAGCCACTACTCATGCACTTATATAATCACCCACGCACTACCCCTCCACTCATGCAATTACCCAGGCATTATCCCAGTAGTCATGGAATCACCTAGGTATTATCGCTGCAGTATACAATTACACAGGCATTACCAAAGCGCTTCTTAAATCATCCAGCTAGTACACATGCACTTAAGTAATGACCCAGGCACCACCCTTGCATTCTTCAAATCACCCAGGCACTAGGCCTGTACTCTTTCAATCACCCAACCAGTATCTATGCATTTATAAAATCACCCAGGAACTTTCTATGCACTGCTCCAATCACCCAGGCACTACCACTACACTCATACAACCTCCCACACATTACCCCTGCACTCATGCAATCAGCCAGACTTTAGTCATGCACGCCGCCAATCTCCCAGACATTACCCCTGCACTTATGCAACCACCCAGGCATTAGCCATGCACTCTTTCAATTACTTAGGCAGGACCCTTGGACTCTGTACCTCTGTTGCTTCTTTCTGCACTTCTTTTGTGTCTTTCTGCAGCTGTTGCTTCTTTCTGCAACCCTTTTAGGTCTTTCTGCACCCTTGTTTCCTCTTTCTGCATCCCTGTTGCCTCTTTCTACACCTCTGTTCCTTCTTTCTGCACTTCTTTGTGTTTTTATGTACATCTCTTGCTGTCTTTCTGCACCCTTCATGCCTCTTTCTGCACTGCTTCTTCTCTCTTTTTGCACCCCTCTTGCCTCTTTCTGCACCTCTGTTGCTTTTTTCTGCACTCCTCTTGCTTCTTTGTAAACCTCCATTGCTTCTTTCTGTAGCCCTCATGTGTCTTTCACACCCCTCTTCGCTCTTTCTGCACCCCTCTTGCCTCTTTCTGTACCTTTGTTCCTTCTTACTGCACTTCTTTTGTTTCTGTCTGCACCTCTCTTGTTTGTTTCTGTATCCCTTTTGCATCTTTCTACACCCCACTTCCCCCTTTTTGCATCTCTGTTGTTTCTTTGTGCACTTCTCTTGCTTCTTTCTGCACCTCTCTTGCTTCTTTATGCACCCCTCTTCCCTCTCTGTCGGCCCCTCTTCCCTCTTTCTGCACTTCTGTTACTTCTTTCTGCACTTATCTTGCTTCTTTCTGCACCTCACTTGCCTCTTTCTGCACTTCTGTTGCTTCTTTCTGCAGTACTCTTGCTTCCTTCTGCAGTTCACTTGTCTCTTTCTGCAACTCTCTTGCCTCTCTCTGCACCTCCCTCGCCCCTTTCAGTACCTCTGTTGCTTCTTTCTGCACTTCTTTTTCTTATTTCTGCATCCCTCGTGCCTCTTTGTGCACCCTTTTTCCGTTTTCCTGCACGTGTATTGGTTCTTTCTGCACTGGTCTTCCCTCTTTGTGCACATCTGTTTCCTTCTTCTGTATCTCTATTGTTTCTTACTGAACTGTTCTTGCTTCTTTCTGCACCTCTGTTGCAGTCCATTTCCTTACATGCCTTAAACGTCACTTTTGTCCTGCTGCTTTACCATTCTATTAATGCTGAGAGTGTTGGGCCTAGGCAAATATAAAAAAAAACCTATAACATGTCTCTGGTGTAAGTCTCACCATATGTCAGGATGTATCACTCAGACACTGCCATAGTATTACTCCAATCACCCAGGAAGTACCCACGCAGTTATAAAATCACCCAGGCACTTCCTATGTACTTTTCTAATCCCCCAGACATTACCCCTGCATTCATGCAATCACTAATGCTTTAGCTATACACTGATTGAATCACCCATGCACTATCCTTGCACTCCTCCAATCACCCTGTCAGGATCCATACACTTCTCCAATCACTTAGGTAGTACCCATGCACTCATAAAATCACCCAGGCAGTTCCTATGTGTTCTTGTAATCCCTCAGATATTACCCCTCAAGTTATGCAATCACCCAGACATTACGTATGTAGTTCTCTAATCATCTAGATATTATCTCTGCACTCATGCAATCACCAATGCATTAGCTATCCAGTAGTTAAATCACCCAAGCACTACCCTTGCATTCCTGCAATGACTGTGTCAGGATCTATGCATTCCTCCAATCACTTTGCCAGTAATCATGCAGTTATAAAATCACTGAACCAGTACGTATGCACTTATGCAATCACCCAGGCAGTACCCTAGTACTCCTCCAATCATCCAGGCAGTACCTTTGTTCTCATGCAATCACCCAGGCAATACAGAGTGCACTTCAAATTTGATTTGGATAGCAGAAGAGAAATGTTTTAGTTGTGCTCTGTGGTTCTGTTGTATAGGTTGTGATGTCTTCTAATTGTAGGAATTCTGCAGTGTCTGACATACCTTTGCAATGCAATTAAAAATATATTTTTATTTATATATGAGAATATTTGTATATTATTATTTTATTATTATTTAAATGATTTAACGAAAGTATTTAAACTTTTCTTTCTTTTCAGATACTCGCCATTATTAGTAATAAAGATTGAGTATGGCAAGAAAAGATCAAAAGAAAAGAAAAGAAAAAAACAGTACTATTTAAAGGAAAGAGAAAAGGAGAAATTAGATAAAGTACAACATGTGACATTGAAGAAAAAGGCTTCTGGTAAGAGAACTAAAGAATTTGTTAAAAGAGTTTTAAAGAAGATAACAAATTTTCAAAATGGAGAAAAGAAAAAGAAAAGTAGTACAACCATTCAGAAGGAAACGAAAAATGGACATTTTAATAGAAAATCAGGTTATGGGAAAACAATCTATGTTGAAAGAAGGATGAAACAATATAAAGACATTAGAAAGAGAATGTATAAAAGTAGAGTATTGCAAAATGTATTAAAATATTGCAAAAATATAAAAGTAACATCAGCATTTTACAAGAATAAAAACAGATTGAAAGTGTAGTGGAAAACGCTTTTGAATTGAAAAGAAGATTGTTTATATTAGTATTGAAGAGAATGAAAACATTGAATAAAGCAATGCATTTTATGAAGGAGAAAAGTAAAAGAAAAAGACTGGCTAATAGAACTAACTTTTGCCAATTTATTTTGGGTGAATGGAAGCACACTTCTAGTTCAGAACCTTATTTTAATGAAGGAAGCTATTTTCAACAAAATACATTAGTTCACACAGTTGATAACAGTGGTCATTCCTATGAGGTTAAAAACAGATTGTCCAATTGAAAAAGAAAAGATGGTTTCTAGAAATGTGGAAGAAGTAATAGCTGAAGAAGTTCAAGGGAGACGTTCACAAGCTCCAGTGTATAGGTGGGATTGTAGTAGTATTTGTAGTATACGACAGGAATCTATTGATATTTTACGAAATTTCTTACGAGAGTATAGTAAAAAAAGTGTAAAACAGAAGATTAAGATGTTGCAATGACTAGATCCTTGTAAAGTGAGAAAATATACTGGCTTGCAGGGTCATTCTCTGGCTTGTCTTTCTAGAAAGGTGTGTCAAAGTACTTTTCATCATTTGAGAATGTTAGCAGTACATCACTCAGAAATGCGTAAGTTAGTAAGAATATTGTACTATGTAAAAAGTCCTGCATTATCTCTAAGTGAAATAAACACTGCTCTTTTGCATGGTCCAGTGTTGGATGTAAAAAGAGTTTGTGATGATATAGAGTTTTGTTTCTTTGGTACTGAAGAAGAGTGTAGAGCAAGTGAGAGTTTGATAAGTGTAGGTGTTGAAGAAGAGGTGGAAGATAGTACTACTGAGAAGTTTGTAGAAGAAATTACAAAGTTTAAGGTAGTTTGTTGTGAAAAACCAAACTATGAGGGTCATTATGATGTCTGGCGGATCGCCGCCGCCCGTATGGCGGTGGCGATCCGCGCCGCCATTCCCCGTCCGCCCGCACGACATTTCCCCCGCCATATTACGATGGCGGTGGGGACCCAGGCGGACGGAAAGACCGTCTGCCGCTTTTCCGCCGGTTGACTCGTCCACCGGGCGGAAAAGGGCTCTAACATGGTGGCGGTGTCTGCAAGACACCGCCATCCATATTAGGATGCTGGCGGAAAGATGCCTTTCCATGGCAGTGTTGCCGCCATGGAAAGGCATGTGGTCTTTGCTTCTGGGGGGGTGGGGGGTGCACATGGGGTATGCCTATGGTACACCCCTACATTTGAATGCACAAGGTGGAAGGCACCACGCGGTGCCTGTCACGTTGTGCATTCAAATGCACAACATGCGTTTTTCGCATTGCGGCGGGTACTGGTGACAGCACCGCCCACCGCATTGCGAACAATACGGGTTGCCACTGCCACCGTGGCGGTGGCATCCTAAAACCCATGGCGAGACCGCCGTACCCCTTACGGACGGTCCCGCATTCCGCTGCGGTGGCGGGCGGACAAAGTCCGCCCGCCATCGTAATGATGCTCTATGTTTGTATTTGTTGTCGACGTACTCACTATAGAAGTCAAACTAGGAATGTTGAAGTGTATTTAAAAAGTGAAAAGGAAAACAATGATAAGTGGGAGCAATTTGGTTCTTATTTGTTGGTGGAAGGTCGTTTTGAGTTGGGTAGTGAACAACGTATTTGTAAATATTGTTACAGCAAACTAGAAGAGAACAAAATGCCAGCTAGATCTGTACATAATAACCTAGAATTGGTAGCTATTCCTCCGGAACTGGTAGATTTAAATACATATGAGTCCATTCTAATTCAATCTGTGCACCCGTTTCAGGCTATAGTTCGTATGGAGCCTAAAGCAGGTAAGCTACCTCCCACAGTTTTACAAAGAGGTTTAAAAGGAAGAGTTGTGTATTTACCTTTAGATTTTAAGAAGAATATTGAAACTGTTGGTGTAGAGAAAGATGAAACTGAACCTGTAGTTATTCTAGTTAATGGTGTACCAACAAAGAGTGGTAAAATATGGCAAGAGTTAGTAGATGTCACCAAAGTTCAAAAGGCTACGTTATATATCATAGAAAACAATATTTATTATAAAAATGTATATCTGGAAGAACAAGAAATATCTTTAGGAGATGATAGAGAATTTTCAACTGGCCAAATCGAAAAGTGGACAAGTCCAGGAGTGAAGAAATTTATGAACAATATAGCATACATCCTTTACATTCAAAAGAAGTGATTGGAAATACTATTGAATTATTCCAAATGAAGAAAGCGAAGGGAACTCCCTTGAGTGTTTGGGAAAGAAGTTTAGAAGCTCGTTGTTTTCCACAGCTTTTCCCCACTGGAAAAGGTGGACGATATGATGAACGACCAGTACAGATTCCAGCTTCAGAATACCGTTCAACAAGATTGTATTCAGAAGATCCAAGATTTCGACAGTGTGTTCCATATTTATTTCATCTTCTGTTTGAAAGTGACTTGTCTGGACTTTCATATGCAGTGAACCACATATTAAAAACAGGAATTCATCTTACACATCTTTCTGCAAAAGAATCTTTGGACAAAGTTCAACAAAGAGATGATCATTTAGAATCTCAGTTAATTAATTTGATGGCATGTCAACGTGGTACCAATAAGTATTGGTATTGTCATCATGGAGAACTTAAATGTATGTTAAGGAACTTAGGAACACCTACATGGTTTGTTACGCTTAGCTGTGCTGAATACGCATGGGACGATTTACTTGAATTTCTATGAGAAGCAAATTCAAATATTAAAAACATTGAATTGAAGACAGCTGGAGAACTGTGTTCCTTGGATCCTGTAAATGTGTGCAGATATTTTAATCATAGCTTTCAAGCTATGATGTCTTTTATCTGCAATAAAAATAATCCACCTCTTGGAGAAGTTATTGATTTCTTTTGGAGAAAGGAGTACCAAGCCAGAGGTGCTCCTCATATACACATGCTATTATGGATCAAGGATTGTTGGACTTGGCCCTTTCTGGCAGGTTCACCCCTGAACTTTTTGCCTTGTCTGTGACCTGGTGTTGGTGATTTTAGGCCTCTGAGCACTTTCGCACTGTGGTCCAGTGGAAAGTGCGTGCGCGCTCTGTGCACATTTAGTGAGATTGACCTGCCTCCCATAGGAATGCATTGGGGATCTGTGTGCCAGTGGAAATTCCTGATATGAGAGGAGTGCAGGGGCGAGTTTAGTATGTGCAAACTCGTGAGAATAAATGCTGCGCGCAGATTTATGGTGACTAGTAGAGAAATGCCACTTCTAGAAGTTGGCATTTCTGTGTGCTCTGTGTCTGCCTGCCTGATGTGAATTGCATGTCTGGCTTTGTGAGTGACAGGGGCTGGGAGGTGTGTGTGGCTCCAGGAGCAGGGTGGGTCAGCGCAGGGCTGAATGGAGAGATCTCCATGTAGATGGGAGGGAGGAGTTGCACCTGGGACCTGAATAGGGCTGTGCCTTCCTTCTACAATGCTGGCTCCACCCCCTATGGTGCGTCTGATGTCCCTAGCCTGTCCTGTGAAAGGAGAGAGGAGCTGAGCAAAACAAAGTGCTCCAAAGCTCCCCTAAACCAGTTCTAACTGGTATCCCCCAAGCCCTGCACCTTTAGACAAAGGAATTCTGTGTATAAATGTAGGGGCTGTGACCCCATAAGGTTGTTCAGTTCTTGGTTGCTGTTCCTGCGGGGCGTGCTGCTGTTGGGGCCCAGGGGGGGCTGCCATGAGGGCTTGCCTCCCTGGGCCCTGCATTGCCCCTTGATGCCTGAAAGGACTTTTGGTAATTCTAGCGCCTCGTGTGCGCTTTCTTTGAAATTTCCCCAAAGAGAGGAAGAGCGTGGGCTACGCAGCGCTGTGCTGCCCGTCCTTTTGGGGGGAATCCCGACGTGAGGGATTCCCCGTGATGCTGCTGGAAGCGGGAGCCCACCCCGTGTTGGGAATTGTTTGCGGGTGCCCACCCCGCGTTTTGAGCTATTTGGCGGGTGCCCACCCCGCTTATGGGTGATTTCACGTTGGAGAGCGGGTGCCCACCCCGCTCTCATGCTATTTTGGATAGCGGGTGCCCACCCCGTGTTTCACCGCCGCGGCCCGTGCCGCGACCAGGAAGCCAGGCAGCCTTGCCTGGTTGTGGGCGGGGCATAGTGGCCGGCTGACCAATTGCAGCGCGCCGAGAAAGGAGGTGAAGGAGCCTCGCGGGCTCCATCTCGAAGTCCCGGTCCCAGGAGGGGGCCGGGTGAAGGAAGGAGTGCGGCCGGAGCAAGCAGCGACCCCGCAGGCCGCCGCAAGAGGAGTCTGGTGAGTGGAGCTGGTGCGGAGGGGGCGCGAGGCACATTGTTGGTGCCTGACCCTCCGCGCTGGGGGAGAAGAAGCAGAAGGCACCCTGGAGCCTCGCGGGCTCCACCTTGAAGTCCCGGTCCCAGAAGAGGGAACGGGCGAAGCCAGCTGATCGGCGGGGCTCCCGTGAGTGAGGGAAGCCCCGCGTCAGGAGAGAGGAGACCGGAGGAGTCCCCGTGCAGTCCGGTGAGTGGCCGCCGCCTGCTGGGTGTTGGTGCCTTTCAAGGCACGTTGCCGGTGCTTGGGGGACTTGGGGCATTGCTGGGCACAGTTGTAGTGCCGGGCCCCTATAGCTTTTTACAGCTGCCCCGCTTACTAGTGGGCAGCTGCAATGTTTGGGCATCTTGGCTTTTAGAGCCCCTGAGGGCCCCTGAGGCCCGGGGGCATATCGAGGCACATTGTCGGTGCCTGGGCGGTCCCGCAAGAGAGCGGGCTGCCCCAACGATGGGGGCATGTGATTTAATGCCACTAGGAGGGTCCAGAGGGCACAGAGGTGCCGGGCCCCCCTCCTTTATGCAAAGTGCCACGAACTGGGCACAATTGAGAGAGAGTCCCTGAGAGGGACCAGAGGCACAGTGAGTGCCAGTGAGTTGCACAGCTGCCCAGCAATTAGTGGGCAGCTGCTACGTTTAGGTTTGCGCAGTGGCGCACTTTTGATTCAGTTGCTAGGCAGCAGCCCTGACATTCTGGACACGGGGCATTTGAGCCCCTTTTGAGATGGCCAGTTGGCCAGGGGGACTGGTGGGTTTATAGGGCGCCAGGCCCTAAATGTGATTTGTGTCCTAATAGGTGGTGCTAGTAAATGTGATGCATTTACTATGCTTTACGCACCCTGTTATGCCTCTAGATGTGGCTTTATGCTAATGAGATTATTGCATACTGCGTGTATGCTGGTGAGGACTAATGCGTAATATGTTTATGCTAATGAGATTATTGCATACTGCGTGTATGCTGGTGAGGACTAATGCGTAATATGTTTATGCTGGTGAGGTTATGGTCTAATGCGTTTAGGCTTATGAGGTTGGCGCAGAATGTATTTCGCGCCTAATGTGATACTGTGCATAATGTGGTTTATGTTACAGGATGATGCTGAGTACAGTGGTTACCGGTGATTACTGGTTGTACGTTTATGATATGTGCTACATTTACTAAGTTCGCTTAGTGCTGGTCCTGACAGTGGTCCAGTTGGACCTGTCAGGTGTAAATAATCCCTTGTAAATATGACCTAGTGCCAGGTGGCACCATGTATATTATGTGAGTACTATTCTAATGTGTTTTATGATAATACAAAGGATATTTTTGATATAACCTTGTGTGGAGTTATTTTTGTAGTGTGCCTGGTATGTTGTTGCTGTATGCGTGCGCAAACGCTTTACACATTGCCTCCGGGATAAGCCTGACTGCTCGTGCCAAGCTACCAAGGGGGTGAGCAGGGGTTATCTTTGGCGTGTAACTCCCTTGCCCTGACTAGAGTGGTGGTCTCTGCCTGGCTTTGGCGCAAGCCTTAGCCAACCAGAGATCCCATTTCTAACATTGGTGGCAGCGGTGGGATAGGACTTGCGTTTGCGCAGTACCACAGCGACAACTGGCTGCACTACAAAACTCTGCATTTTAGATAGTCACATGGAAAGGGATTATTGTTTCTGAGTTTGTTTTAAGTGTCATTTCTTTTGAAATGTGTTTCTTGTGCACTATGAGTTGAGTGTACTGCCAAGGACAGAAACCAGAGAATCTGGAGGAGTGACTGCCCTTGTGCAGACTGCTATTGGGTTGGCCTAAAGCTGGAGGAGGGACTGCCCTTGAGCCATTGTGCTGGGCCTTGGGTTGGCCTGCAGCTGAGGGAGGGACTGCCCCTGTGCTGTCTGCTAGTTCTTGGGTTGGCCTCACAGTGGGGACTTAATTGGTATGGAGTCACTAGCTCGGGAGGGTAGATTATCCCCTAAGTGCAGTGTGAGTTTTCTGGATTCACCAGTAAGGGTGGGATCCAGTGGTGGCAGCGAAGTGTGTGTCCAGTGCATGAAGTCCCGTCCCGCTCCCAGGGTATGGTACCTGGTGCTCAGTAAGAGGGGTGCAGGTTGAGATTCAGGGACAGTAAGGAACTGTCTCACCAGTCTGGGGGGTGTGTGTGGATGAGTGATGTGCTGCTGGACGCTGGAGTGAGTTCTCTGAAATAAGGAAATTGCATGGGGAGTGACCCTAGAGGAATGGTGCAGGTATCTCCCAACCCGTGTGGCGGAGATGGTTCAGAGGAACACAACTAGGAACCGTTATAGTGAGGAGGTTGCAAGGCCTCACATCATGTCCTGCGAGGAAGGTGTGAGACTGGGCTGTATTCCGAGCCTCAATCTCAAGTCTCCGGTACTGGATGGTTCTTAGAAGGAACACCAGGAAAGGAACCTAGTCTGTCCTGTTGGACTGTTCAGTGGGGGGGATCTCCCCGTGGTAGGTGAGCTGGAAGTGGTTCCAATAAGAGTGGCTCGAGTATCTTCCAGTCCTGTGTGGTGGAAGAGGTTCAGTGTAGCCCAGCTAGGTCCCAGTGTAGCGGGAGGGGTGTAGGGGCCCACGTCCTGTCTCAGAGGAGAAGGAGTGAGTGTGCCTCGAAACCCAGTCCCAGGGCCTGGATGGTTTCTTCAGGGAACACCAGGTTGGGGGCCTAGGCTGTACTTGTAGGCCATTTGAGGAGGATCTTCTGGTCTCTAGAGGACGTGGAGCGTCTGTAACCAGAGCTCCAGCAGTCCTGGTGCTAGGCAGCACCGCTCCTAAGTGGAGGGTGCAGAAGTCCTGATTGAGGGGTGAGAGGGGGAGAGGTTCCCCAGTGGAAAAACCAGTGGGTCCAGAGGGGCCATGGGGACACCACTTCTGCCCTGGGTTTGTGCCCGGCAGACTGTCACACGACACATTAGTTATGTGTCACCCTCGGGGGGGCATGCGTGCTCCCCGTGAAGTCCTGGTTCGCCGGGCATCTGACCAAAGGGTAGCGTCCCTGGGTTGGGGAGCCAGGTTCAGGTGTTTGCCTGACCTGGACGGCAGGGCGACTGTAATCAGTGTCCTGGCCGGTTTGCCTTTTAGGGGGTACCACTCCAGTTGAGAGGGTATCGGACTCTGGAAGGGGGTGCAGAGGGAGGGAGTCCTGCCTCTGACCCCGGTGCAGCCGGTGAATTTGGATCCCAGGTGGTAGATCAGTTCATGGAGAGAGGTCCTGAACTGGTGGGAGAGTTGTGTTCTGGAGGGTGCTTCCCCTGGGAGGGTGCAGAACCCCAGAAGTAGAGGTAGGGAGAGGAGACGCTTTGCCCGTGACCTCTGGTCAGCCTGAGGGTGCGGACCCTCGGTTGAAGGATCAGTGGTAGTTTGGAACTACACTGAGAGGGAGAGTGGAGAATGGCTATTGGATGCCAGGGGTTACTGCCCCCACTCTGTGGATTGGCAAGGACCAGTGGCCTAGGGCCTGGTCCTGGCAGTGGACAACTAAGGAGTACCGGTGGGGTAGCCTAGTTGGTCCGGAGTTTTTTTCTTAGTTGGATTCCATGGGTTCCAAGTGGCGTAGAACCGGAGGGTGTCCCTGCAGTGCGGGCCCGCGTCCGTGTTCTATCGCTCCCAAGCAGGAAGCCCATCATGGTGGTGATTGGTCTGCCCTGCGTTTTGGCTGGAAGGGGTTGTGTTGGACTTGGCCCTTTCTGGCAGGTTCACCCCTGAACTTTTTGCCTTGTCTGCGACCTGGTGTTGGTGATTTTAGGCCTCTGAGCACTTTCGCACTGTGGTCCAGTGGAAAGTGCGTGCGCGCTCTGTGCACATTTAGTGAGATTGACCTGCCTCCCATAGGAATGCATTGGGGATCTGTGTGCCAGTGGTAATTCCTGATATGAGAGGAGTGCAGGGGCGAGTTTAGTATGTGCAAACTCGTGAGAATAAATGCTGCGCGATGGTGTGCGCAGATTTATGGTGACTGGTAGAGAAATGCCACTTCTAGTAGTTGGCATTTCTGTGTGCTCTGTGTCTGCCTGCCTGATGTGAATTGCATGTCTGGCTTTGTGAGTGACAGGGGCTGGGAGGTGTGTGTGGCTCCAGGAGCAGGGTGAGTCAGCGCAGGGCTGAATGGAGAGATCTCCATGTAGATGGGAGGGAGGAGTTGCACCTGGGACCTGAATAGGGCTGTGCCTTCCTTCTACAATGCTGGCTCCACCCCCTGTGGTGCGTCTGATGTCCCTAGCCTGTCCTGTGAAAGGAGAGAGAGCTGAGCAAAACAAAGTGCTCCAAAGCTCCCCTAAACCAGTTCTAACTGGTATCCCCCAAGCCCTGCACCTTTAGACAAAGGAATTCTGTGTATAAATGTAGGGGCTGTGACCCCATAAGGTTGTTCAGTTCTTGGTTGCTGTTCCTGCGGGCGTGCTGCTGTTGGGGCCCAGGGGGCTGCCATGAGGGCTTGCCTCCCTGGGCCCTGCATTGGCCCTTGATGCCTGAAAGGACTTTTGGTAATTCTAGCGCCTTGTGTGCGCTTTCTTTGAAATTTCCCCAAAGAGAGGAAGAGCGTGGCTACGCAGCGCTGTGCTGCCCGTCCTTTGGGGGAATCCCGACGTGAGGGATTCCCTGTGATGCTGCTGGAAGCGGGAGCCCACCCCGTGTTGGGAATTGTTTGCGGGTGCCCACCCCGCGTTTTGAGCTAATTGGCGGGTGCCCACCCCGCTTATGGGTGATTTCACGTTGGAGAGTGGGTGCCCACTCCGCTCTCATGCTATTTTGGATAGCGGGTGCCCACCCCGCGTTTCACCACCGCGGCCCGTGCCGCGACCAGGAAGCCAGGCAGCCTTGCCTGGTTGTGGGCGGGGCATAGTGGCCGGCTGGCCAATTGCAGCGCGGCCGAGAAAGGAGGTGAAGGAGCCTCGCGGGCTCCATCTCGAAGTCCCGGTCCCAGGAGGGGCCGGGTGAAGGAAGGAGTGCGGCCGGAGCAAGCAGCGACCCCGCAGGCCGCCGCAAGAGGAGTCTGGTGAGTGGAGCTGGTGCGGAGGGGGCGCGAGGCACATTGTTGGTGCCTGCCCCTCCGCGCTGGGGGAGAAGAAGCAGAAGGCACCCTGGAGCCTCGCGGGCTCCACCTTGAAGTCCCGGTCCCAGAAGAGGGACCGGGCGAAGCCAGCTGATCGGCGGGGCTCCCGTGAGTGAGGGAAGCCCCGCGTCAGGAGAGATGAGACCGGAGGAGTCCCTGTGCAGTCCGGTGAGTGGCCGCCGCCTGCTGGGTGTTGGTGCCTTTCGAGGCACGTTGCCGGTGCTTGGGGGGACTTGGGGCATTGCTAGTCACAGTTGTAGTGCCGGGCCCCTATGTTTCTTTACAGCTGCCCCGCTTGCTAGTGGGCAGCTGCAACATTTGGGCATCTTGGTTTTTAGAGCCCCTGAGGGCCCCTGAGGCCCGGGGGCATATCGAGGCACATTGTCGGTGCCCGGGCGGTCCCGCAAGAGAGCGGGCTGCCCCAACGATGGGGGCATGTGATTTAATGCCACTAGGAGGGTCCAGAGGGCACAGAGGTGCCGGGCCCCCCTCCTTTATGCAAAGTGCCACGAACTGGGCACAATTGAGAGAGAGTCCCTGAGAGGGACCAGAGGCACAGTGAGTGCCAGTGAGTTGCACAGCTGCCCAGCAATTAGTGGGCAGCTGCTACGTTTAGGTTTGCGCAGTGGCGCACTTTTGATTCAACTGCTAGGCAGCAGCCCTGACATTCTGGACACGGGGCATTTGAGCCCCTTTTGAGATGGCCAGTTGGCCAGGGGGACTGGTGGGTTTATAGGGCGCCAGGCCCTAAATGTGATTTGTGTCCTAATAGGTGGTGCTAGGAAATGTGATGCATTTACTATGCTTTACGCACCCTGTTATGCCTCTAGATGTGGCTTTATGCTAATGAGATTATTGCATACTGCGTGTATGCTGGTGAGGACTAATGCGTAATATGTTTATGCTAATGAGATTATTGCATACTGCGTGTATGCTGGTGAGGACTAATGCGTAATATGTTTATGCTGGTGAGGTTATGGTCTAATGCGTTTAGGCTTATGAGGTTGGCGCAGAATGTATTTCGCGCCTAATGTGATACTGTGCATAATGTGGTTTATGTTACAGGATGATGCTGAGTACAGTGGTTACTGGTGATTACTGGTTGTACGTTTATGATATGTGCTACATTTACTAAGTTCGCTTAGTGCTGGTCCTGACAGTGGTCCAGTTGGCCCTGTCAGGTGTAAATAATCCCTTGTAAATATGACCTAGTGCCAGGTGGCACCATGTATATTATGTGAATACTATTCTAATGTGTTTTATGATAATACAAAGGCTATTTTTGATATAACCTTGTGTGGAGTTCTTTTTGTAGTGTGCCTGGTATGTTGTTGCTGTGTGCGTGCGCAAACGCTTTACACATTGCCTCCGGGATAAGCCTGACTGCTCGTGCCAAGCTACCAAGGGGGTGAGCAGGGGTTATCTTTGGCGTGTAACTCCCTTGCCCTGACTAGAGTGGTGGTCTCTGCCTGGCTTTGGCGCAAGCCTTAGCCAACCAGAGATCCCATTTCTAACAAGGATGCACCTAAATTTGGAACCGATTCTGATGAAACTGTTTTGTCTTTCATTGAAGACTATGCTACCTGTGCTATTCCAAAAACAGGAGAAGAAAATAGCTTAAGGCAACAAGTTTTACAGTTTCAAAGTGATCGATGTGGGAAATATTGTCGATGGAAATATAAGTCAAAGGGAACATTTTATACGAAATGTCGTTTTGGATTCCCACGTCCAGTAATTTCGAAAGGAAGAGTCAACAGTTTCATGTCAGCAGTAAGGCATAGTATAACTCGGAATTCTCTGAAGAATACTTACAATATAAAAAGAAGTGAAGATTCAAAGTATATTAATGACTACAATCCAGTGATTTTGATGATGTGGAATGCAAATATGGATATCCAATATGTTGCAGATAATTCGATTGCTCGCTATGTTACATCATATATAACCAAATCTGAAAAGGCGGAGTTGAAAGAAATGTGGGAAGAAATTTCACAAGAGAAGACTCTTAGTAACAAATTGTACAGCTTTAGTTTGAAGATGCTTTCCCATCGAGAGATTGGATCCTACGAATGTTCGGATCGGTTGACCTCTGCAAGTTTATATTCAAAGTCAAGAGGAATCATTTGGGTAAGTCTAGGTCTTGCTGCAACACGAAATCAGGTATAGAAATCTGTACAAGAAATTGAATACTTAGCATTGAATGAACCACAAAGTACAGATATTGTTAAAACTAATATGTTGGATACATACTATCCCAAAAGGAGTCCACATCTGGAAAACATATGTCTCTATGAAGTGCTGAAACATAACAGCTTTAAGAGAAATGTTACAGAAAATATAAGTGAAGAAAAATATGCAGTAATTGGATGTGATGGATGTTTGGTAAAACATGCCAAAGGAAATCTTATTAACCACAGAAAACTCAGTTGCGAAACTCCAGATAAAAGGGAATTTTTCTATTTAGCACTTCTGCAACTCTTCAAGCCTTGGCGTATTGAAATGGAATTACTTGGAGATTTTGACTGCTATGAAGATTCTTTTAATGCATATAAAGATAACCTTCAATGCACAATTTTCCCTACTTATCTACAAATGTTAAATGAAGAGATTGAACAAGAAACTACTATTGCAGCTGAAATAGCTAGAGACAGTTCTCAAGATAATCAAAGTTCTGCTCCACTAAGTCAAGATCCACTAGGACAACCAATTCTTGAAAATGAAGCAGCAATAGCTATGAATGAAGTAGAAACGGCAATGCAACAAGCACAACAGGATATTATTGAGTTGGGAAACTTGGAAGAACAACTAAATATTGAACAAAAAGAAATATATCAGCAAGTTACACAACAGATACAGCATGGTATACTGCATGAAAAAAAAGAATGCCAATGCACATCATTTACACCTATTCGAATGCATATTAGTGGGCAAGCTGGAACAGGAAAAAGTTTCTTAACCCCTTCGGTGCTCGTGACGAGCTCAGCTCGTCATGCTGCGCGGTTGCGCTGTGCGCATGACGAGCTGAGCTCGTCACGACCCCACCCGCGATCGGAATGTCCAGCACACGAGCGGAATTCCGATCGCGGTCAAGGGGTTAATTAAAGTTTTAACCAGTTATCTACACAAAACCACTGAATCACATTTATCTTGTGTTGTAATCGCTCCAACTGGGTTAGCAGCACATAACATTAAAGGGATTACATTACATTGATTACTCATGCTACCAGTTGAACATGAAAATAAGTTGGAATATCACAAGCTATCTGGAGAAGCTTGTTATGAAGTTTCAAGAGTATTAAAGAAAATGAAACTTCTGATCATTGATGAGGTGAGCATGGTCTCAAACTTAATGCTTGCCTTTGTACATTTAAGAATGCAACAGATTTTAAAAAATAGATTATGATGTTTTATTTGGAGGAAAACATGTAATTGTATTTGGCGATCTACTACAACTTACTCCTGTGAAAGGACAACCAGTTTTTAAAACACTTGTCCATGAAGACACTAAGAAATCTTTGGGAAGTATTGGAAATGTGAACATTTGATCTCTTTTTGAATATAAAGATCTTATTAAGAATATGCGACAAGCAAGTGATGAACAATATGGGAACATTCTTCAAGATATTAGAATTGGTGTTTTGACAAAACATGGTAAAGAAGCTTTACAAAGTCGGCTACTAACAAACTTGTTTCCAAATGCAAATATTGCACCTGAAATAATGTACAAAAAAATTGGAGAAAAGAAGTCTATAGTTTGCCTGATGCCAACACTGCAAGAGTGTTCTACATTCAATCAAGAACTTTTGAAACCGGAGAAACAACCAATAGTAAAAATGGAAGCCATTGATAAAATGGAACATGAAGGGGTTACTATTCTTCTCTCAGAGAAAATACAGTCAAAATTGGATTCTTTGGAAAAGTCTGTATGTAAGACTGCTGGTTTAGAAAAGACTTTATATGTATGTGTAAACTGTCGAGTAATATTATGGCGTAATTTAGATGTTGAAAAAGGTTTAGTAAATGGAGCAATGGGAAAAGTTGTTGATTTTGTTAATTATCAGAACAGAGATGGGATTGAATTTTTGAAGATTAAATTTGATCAGATTGGAGAGGTAAAACAGATTGGACGTTGTGCTGTTCGTTTTTTGCTTGTAAAAGACTTGTATGTTCGTAGAAAACAGTTTCCTCTTTCTTTAGCATATGCGATGACCATTCATAAATCTCAAGGTTTAAGTGTAGACAGTGCTTTGGCAGATATTGGAAGTACAGTGTTTAAAGAGGGTATGGCATATGTTGCATTGTCTCGAGTAAGAACATTATCTGGATTGTAGTTGATTGATTTTGATGAGAAAAAGGTTAGTGCTGATGCAAATTGTGTAAGAGAGTATAATCGGTTAAGAAGACTGTATGCTCCTAACTTAGGTGAATATCCCATATATGAAAAACATGTACTATGTCCAAAACGAAAATATGACAAACATTCTAGTGAGGTTGGAAAAAAGAAAAAAATTCAAGAGAATGATGAGGCTGCAAAGAAAAGAAAAATGGACACTGTTGATGATATTGTAGGATACCAGTTAGAAAATAGTTTGGGTATCAACTGCTATGCTAATGTTATTGTGAACGTTGTGTTTTATCTAGAAGATCTTCATCATCAAATTAAGGACATTCGAGAAAAAGATTCTGCTCTTTATTACATTATACTTTTGAAAAGTTGGAAACTGATAGAACTAAAATCCATAGTGTTTCTGACATACGACATCTTTTGGATATATGTTCTGGTTCTTCACAATTTGCACTTAATGTACAACAAGATGCACAAGAATTTCTTATGTTTATGCTAGCAGTATTGGAAGATGAAGGAATAGAAATTGAAAATTTGTTTGGAGTAAGTTACAGATGGGATCATAAATGTGAAGACTGTTCATTTTGTTCTACCACTCAAATAGACACTGAACGATTCATATATTTGACAATACCAGATTGCAAATCAGTGTCTTTTAACAAATTAGTAAAAACAGCTAATCAAGATATGAAATGTTCTCATTGTAAATCAGAATTGTTGTCAATATTATTTATAGAAAGATTTGGACAATATGTCATTTTAATGCTACAACATTGTAGAGCAGATGGAAGAAAATTGGAAACCAAAATTAAAAATTTTGTGGCCAGTAAACTATCAATTTCAGGAAGAACTTTTAACCGCTTCGCCGCGATCGGAATTCCGCCCAGGTGCTGGACATTCCGATCGCAGGTGTGGTCGTGACGAGCTCAGCTCGTCATGCGCACACGCCAACCGCGCAGCATGACGAGCTCAGCTCGTCATGAGCATCGAAGGGGTTAAAGCAGTGGCTATTATTTTTCATGATGGGCCTACTACAACATCTGGACACTATACTGAGTATTTAAAGTGCAATAAAGGATGGACACATTGTAATGATGCCCATTTGGAATTAAAATGTCGGTTGCCTTACAAATTACCAAATTCATATCCGATATTTTTGATGCCAAAGCTTTGAAAACATCATTTGGCCTATTGGGAAGATGTGAACACGAATTAACTAGTTTATTTTGGATATTTTGAATGCAAATAGATTTAGAAACATTATTCGGCCTATTGGGAAAATGTAAAGAATCACTGTTTGGATTTTTGTTTGTGCTAATTCTTATTGCGTTTGCAAAATTGTCTTTGAAACAAGTAGTTTATATATTTGTTCTTTATATGATATGCGATGTAAATGAGAGTGTATATTTTAGAAAATGTATTTCAGAGAAGTAGATCATTTAATGCAGTTGAAGAATATAATTTAGAAATTGTAGATAGGTAAACAGATAGTTGAACTTGTTGTATATATTTTCAACATAGATTTGTTTGTTTTTTTACAATCTTACTGATTGTATTTTTTCCCCGCTGTTATATGATGATCAATATTGAAATCACTGTGTATGCTGAAATTCAACAGAATCTGAAAACAGCAAAATAGGAAAACTGAATATGTTATGTAATTCTAAAATTATGTTGTGTACTTAAAACTATAATATTATATGCAATAACAGTTTTTTTCTTTTCTTTTACAGAAAGTAATACTAAAGTTTGAAAATATTTTAAATTTAGTTTACAATGAAACAACTGTAAAATAGTTTCAATGAGTTTGATATCTACTTCAATAAAGAAGGTAAGATGAAATAATGTAATAAGCATAATAATATGAAGTAATGTTTACAGTCACTTTTATTGCAGTCATTCATTTTTTCAAACTCTGCCAACTCACTCCTCCAATCACCTCAGCACTACCCACGCACTCCTTCAATCACTGAAGCATAACATATGTACTTACAAAATCACCCAGGCATTAGCAATCCATACCTTTAATCACTCTGGTAGTACCCATACACTCCTGTAATCACCCAGACATTACTCCTACAGTCTTACAATCACCCATATATTACCTCTGCACTCATGCAATCACCCAGGCATTACCCATGCACTTATAAAATCACCCAAGCAATACCCATGCACTTACAAAATCACCCAGGCATTACCAATGCACTCATCCAATCACCCACGCACTACTCATCCACTCATGCTATAACCCAGGCACTACCCATGCACTCCTCCAATCACCCAGGCACTACTCATCCACTCATGCAATAACACAGGCACTAGAAATAATGAACAACCTCCCACGTGACCTTAACTACTTTAATACTTGCTAATATGTAGCATAGCGACGGGTCATTAACTCATGATTTCTCCACGCAATGATATAAGTTTCATAAAAACTTTTTATTTCATTTCATTGTTCACTTATTTAAAAGCAATCACATAACAATCTTAGTTTGTATTGTCACATTATTTTTAAACACTATTATTTTCTTTACAATGTATCAACAAGTTTCAATAGTACATTTTCTTATAGAGATCATAATCTGTACAGAAAACTCATAATCCATACACAAATTCTTTAGGTCTTTCTCCTCAAGAAACTAACATAAATTTTACTAAACAAAATTATCTACCCCGCACTAACACCTCATTCACGCATTCAACACTCATATCACTGACACATACTACACACATTCATACTACCCAGTACAGCATCGCATACACAGATGAAAAACAACTCAGGGTGATAACATCAACCCTCAGATGCTATGCTGATGGCTGGGGCATCATACTCTCAGGTCGACGTACGTTTCAATAGACATGACACATTGTCTCCATCTTCATCAGGACCTATTGATTTTTTTAATTATTATTTTTTCTTTTGCAGGTGAACCCGTGGTGATTCTGTTGCTTCTTGCTGTATTATAGTTACACTCCAGCCGGAGAAATAACGGCCCCTAAGCCCTTGGAAGATACTTGGGGTATCTGCAGTCAGAAACTAGTTTGAATCTCCAAGCGCATCATTTTTATTGTATGTGTGGGACTCTGATTTCACACATCAGCGCGATAAGTTCCGATCATTACAACGTGGGAGCAAACTGGATACGCTACTTTATTATATTTCTTTTCTTTGATATAGATAACGTTTGTCGATAGTATATCAAGATGTCTTGAAACCCAGGTCTCTCTGGCAATGTCAGTTAGTTTCGTCAATACACTGTATTTCGAATCATATGGCGTAGCGCTTCCTGCTGCCACACATACAATAAAAATGATGCGCTTGGAGATTCAAACTAGTTTCTGACTGCAGATACCCCAAGTATCTTCCAAGGGCTTAGGGGCCGTTATTTCTCCGGCTGGAGTGTAACTATAATACAGCAAGAAGCAACAGAATCCCCACGGTTCACCTGCAAAAGAAAAAATAATAATTAAAAAAATCAATAGGTCCTGATGAAGATGGAGACAATGTGTCATGTCCATTGAAACGTACGTCGACCTGAGAGTATGATGCCCCAGCCATCAGCATAGCATCTGAGGGTTGATGTTATCATCACCCTGAGTTGTTTTTCATCTGTGTATGCAATGCTGTACTGGGTAGTATGAATGTGTGTAGTATGTGTCAGTGATATGAGTGTTCAATACGTGAATGAGGTGTTAGTGCGGGGTAGATAATTTTGTTTAGTAAAATTTATGTTAGTTTCTTGAGGAGAAAGACCTAAAGAATTTGTGTATGGATTATGAGTTTTCTGTACAGATTATGATCTCTATAAGAAAATGTACTATTGAAACTTGTTGATACATTGTAAAGAAAATAATAGTGTTTAAAAATAATGTGACAATACAAACTAAGATTGTTATGTGATTGCTTTTAAATAAGTGAACAATGAAATGAAATAAAAAAAGTTTTTTATGAAACATATCTTTGCGTGGAGAAATCATGAGTTAATGACCTGTTGCTATGCTACATATTAGCAAGTATTAAAGTATTTAAGGTCACGTGGGAGGTTGTTCATTATTTCTGGTTTATTTCCCCCTCACTCCCAGACCAAATGAGTTTAGTCTTTTAGTGGGGCGCTTTTTTTAGATATAACACAGGCACTAACCATGCACTTCTCCAATCACCCAGGCACTACTCATCCACTCATGTAATAACCCAGGCACTAACCATGCACTGCTCCAATCGCCCATGCACTCCTCCAATCACTACACATGCACTCATGCAATCATCCAGGCATTACCCATAAACTCATGCAATCACTCAGGCATTATCTGTGCACTCTTCCAATCACCCATACATTACCTCTGCACTCATGCAATCACCCAGGCATTTCCTGTGCACTTACAAAATCACCCATTCAATACCCATGCACTTACAAAATCACCCAGGCACTACCCATGCACTCATGCAATAACCCAGGCACTCCCCATGCACTGCTCCAATCACCCATGCACTACCCATGCACTTCTCTAATCACTCAGACACTACTCATTCACTCCTTCAATTACCCAGCCAGTAGCCATGCACTCCTCCAATCACGCAGTCACTACCCATGCACTTATAAAACCACCATGCACTATCCTTGCACTCCTCCAATCACCCAGGCACTACTCATCCATTCATGCAAAAACCCAGGCACTAACCATGCACTGCTCCAATCACCCAGGCACTACTCATCCACTTATGCAATAACCCAGGCACTAACCATGCACTGCTCCAATCACCCATGCACTACCCATGCACTCCTCCAATCACCGAGACACTACACATGCACTCATGCAATCATCCAGGCATTACCCTTAAACTCATGCAATCACTCAGGCATTATCCATGCACTCTTCCAATCACCCATACATTACCTCTGCACTCATGCAATCACCCAGGCATTACCTATGCACTTACAAAATCACCCATTCAATACCCATGCACTTACAAAATCACCCAGGCATTATTGATGCACTCCTCCAATCACCCAGGCACTACTCATGCACTCATGCAATAACCCAGGCACTACCCATGCACTCATCCAATCACCCATGTACTACCCATGCACTCCTCCAATCACCTAGACACTACCCATGTACTCCTCCAATCACCCAGGAACTACCCATACAGTCCTACATGCAGACAGGCACTACCCATGCAGACTTGCATGCACTCAGGCATTACCCATGCACTCCTTCAATCTCTCAGATATTATCCCTGCACTTATAAAATCACCAAGGCAGTGCCTATAAATTTGTCTAATCACTCAGGCACTATCTATGCACTCCTTCAATCACCCAGACATTACCCCTGCACTCATACAATCACACAGGCATTGCCCATGCGCTCCTTCAATAACTCACGCAGTGCCCATGCAGTCATACAGGCACTAAGGCACTTCTGTGGCACTCATGCAATCACCCAAGCACTACCCATGCAGTATTCCAATCATCCACACACTACTTCTGCACTCATGGAATCACCCTACTACTACTCATGCACTCCTCCATTCACCCAGGAACTACCCATGCAGTATTCCAATCATCCAGGCACTACTGCTGCACTCATGCAATCAATGTGCTACTACTCATGCATTCCTCCAATCACCCAGGAAGTACCCATGCAGTCCTACATGTAGACAGGCACTACCCATGCAGTCTTGCATGCACTCAGGCATTACCCATGCACTCTTTCAATCTCCCAGATATTATCCCTGCACTCATACAATCACACAGGCATTGCCCATGCGCTCCTTCAATCAATCAGGCAGTGCCCATGCAGTCATACAGGCACTAATGCACTTCTGTGGCACTTATGCAATCACCCAAGCACTACCCATGAAGTATTCCAATCATCCACACACTTCTACTGCACTCATGGAATCACCCTACTACTACTCATGCACTCCTCCATTCATGCAGTCCTACATGCATCCAGGCACTACCCATGAACTCTTCCATGCACTCAGATATTACCCATGCAGTCCTTCAATCACTCAGACATTACCCCTAGACTTATGCAATCACACAGGCATTAGCCATACACTCGTTCAATAACTGACGCAATACCCCTGCAGTCACACTATTACCCAGCCACTACCCATGCACATAAAAAATCACCCAGACACTGTGTATACACTGATCTAATCACTCAGGCACTACCCATACAGTCCTGTATTCACCCAGGGCCTTATTTATGAGGCTCCTTGCACCTCCATAACGTCACTTTTTGTGACGTTCCATGGTGCAGGAGCCTGCGTGATATTTATCTGGTAGCACTAAGCCTCTTTTTTTGGCTTAATGCTGCCTGATAAAAATCAGTCCCTTTCACGCAGTGTTCTGTGTTAAAGGGGCGTGCAATGGGTGTTGCTGGGGGCATTCCCAGCAATATCCATGGCTTTTTCACACTGTCACAGATTTACAAGAAATAGTAAATCTGAGGCAGTGCCAAAAACTTGCACCTCCCTAGGGGAGGCATCAGTTAGGCGCAACAAGGATAAATATCTTTATTTCTCTTAATTTTTCCTCTTTCTATGTGTGCTGCATTCTGCAGCACACATAGAAACAGGAAAAAGCCTCTTGTGATCATTTTTGTACAGAAAGGTTTCCTATCTGTAAAAAAAAAATCATCCCCTCAATGCAGGCACCGTTGCACCATGGTGCAAAGGTGCCTGCGTTGGTGCACAGCAGCCCATTGTATACTAGTGGAGGGGAAAAGGACAGGAATGCACCGTATCTTATAGATACAGCACATTCCTGCCCTTTTCTTTTGCCATAGGGCAGCGCAGGAGGAAGGCCTGCTGTGCTGCCCTACGGCAAAGCTTCATAAATGAGGCCCCAAGACATTACCCTTGCAGTCATGCAATCACCCAGACACTACCCATGCACTCTTCCAATCACTCAGGTGCTATCCTTGCAGTCCTCCAATCATCAAAGCACTACCCATGCACCCATGTAATCACCCAGATATTATCCATGCACTTCTTCATACAACACATACAAATTAGTCTTTTTTTAACCAAATAGGCGGTTCTAACAAGAACCATTTTTTTCCATCTTTTTTTAATATTTTTTTTGTGTTTTGTAAAACTCTTTTTTATATTTTTTGGGTGTTTTTTTTTAAATGAACAAACAGCAAAAAAACTGAAAAACATTTCTATAACATTTTGCAATTAAAAAATCATTGTAAACAAAAAAATTAACAGTCGTGGCTTCGTGCAGCAAAAACAATGGCGTCGATGGACTGTTCGCCATAACAGAGAACTTTTTTGCATTTCACACATCTTTGCTCCAGACCAGCAAATTCTGGCCTAATATCAGGTCCTCTGCTTGAACTTGTAGAACCAGTTGATGTACTTGGTCCTGGTTGTTGGTCATCTTGCTGGGCTTGTTGTTCCAGCTCTCGTCTTCGTTGCTCCCATGCTAGCTGACGAGGATAAATTGTTTGAAGGTGCTTCAGCATAGAGGAAGTACCACACGAGTATTTTTTCTCAGAGCCCCGAGATAATATATGCTTGCAGATGCTGCAGGTCACCTTCTCGCATTGACCTTCTTTTCTCCATCCGGAAAAGTGAAGAAGGCCCACACGACACTCTCCTTTCTTCTTCTTGTTGGTTCCTCCAACTCATCTTCTCCACCATGGATGTCAACAGGTGGATTAGAAGATGCCATTTTTGTTGTTTTTGAAAAAGAAAAAAAAAAAAAAATAGACCAAGAGCAGTAAACACAAAAGGTGTGTCTCCTGGCAACATTGTTGAAGGAATAAGAAATTTAGGTGTGGTGCTGTAACTTCTAGATTCAAAAGTTTCTTAACCAATGAAATT
Organism: Calotriton arnoldi; assembly: GCA_963921515.1. NCBI lineage: Eukaryota > Metazoa > Chordata > Amphibia > Caudata > Salamandridae > Calotriton > Calotriton arnoldi. Next base: position 184,247 of record CAWUFW010017758.1, on the reverse strand, counting down.
CTTTCTTTTAAAGTCACATGGATTCTCGCACCCAGCGCGCAACCAGCGTGCACCCGTTGCGATTCCGTAAAAATGTATTTAACAATAATTTATCTTTATTCCAGTTACAAATATATGATTTTTATAAATAAATTAAATAATCTCTTGCTATAATATACATATTAAACTTATATACATATACTTTTAAAACTTAAAAATTTGCGATGGATTTGCGCACCCAGCGTGACCTCTGGAACTACGTACTGTTATAATTCGTATAGAGGCCCTAATATAGACACGTTCATATATGCCGTATATGGTCATAATCGTATATGCCCTATTTTGGTCATGATCGTCTATGCCCAATTATGGTCATAATCTCCTATGCCCTAATATAGGCATGATCTTTCACCTACATTAGTTCCCTACAGTACACAACGAACTCTGAGGGTTGAACGTTATCTAGTCTATGGTTAGAACACTGCAGGGTTTTTCCCGAACACAGGCCTACAATGTACTCATAAATTATGCATGAGCATTCACCAGCTACATATCCCGCATAATATGTATGTACAAAGTTCACCCCTGTCATCTTCCTCATGTCTAACAAAGACCAATACAAACCATACTGAGGGATGAGACACTTTAGGGTATAAATACACCACATCTTGCCACGGTAGGATAGAGGGAACCGAGACTTCCATGCCGACACACTGACCAGAGATGCTGAGGCTCCTGCATGCAGTCGCTCCAGCTGACAGCGGTCTAACACAGCCCTTGCGGGGTGTCCAACTCGAGACCAGGACGGGGTCCCACACTCTCTCTATTCAGGTAATGGGGTTCAACTAAATCCTAGAAGGATTCTTGGCTCTTAGGCTTTTAGATCTACACACATGCTAGGTACACTTAGGTACATCTAGTTAGGCATCGTAGGAGTACGCGCACTTTTATATTGCATTTTATATATTCATGTATATAACCATTATTATTGCAATATGGTAGAACTGTACTATCCTTTCACTTTTATCGTACTGCTGATAATATATCTCTGCTATTGTCTGCTGGTTGCTGCAGCACATATATTTTACACTAGAATAACAACTGTTCAATAAATACTTATTGAAACGCCCAGACTGTTTATTCTGTGTAACCCTCTGAGACAAACCGAACAAGTAAGCACGAGTAACTGATCGAAAAGTAGTACATTGTTTCCACGATTCTGAGGGATTAGGGTTGTCATGATCTATAACGTTGCCAGAAACTAATCTCTCCCCGAAAAGAGGAGATTCTAGTGGCACTGTGAGCTAGCTAATGCAAATCCGGCTAACATACGCGGTGGGGTGCACAGAGTCAGTCTAACACCAAGCCCACAGTTTATGTTATCCAAACGTGCAGGTCCTGCAGGGGTACTATAGGAACTACATGACAGTATGTGACGTTACGCAGGGTTGAAATTCGCGCACCCATTGCTTATCAAGCGCGCATCCTACACGACTTAACCAATATGGTGGCTTGGATTCGTGCACCCATCAAGACAGGTACACGATCGGTACGCGAATCCACTTTTAAAACAAAATGTATATTTATATTTTGGAAAAGAGAAAACATTATATTATTTTTATAACAATAAAAAACTAAGAAAAAATAGTTTTGGGACATTATCCTTAGAAATTAGCATTTAAAAAACCTTTGAAATTCACTGAAAAAACCATAGGTTTCAGGGAAGTTATAGTTAGAAATTAGCATTTAAAAAACCTTTGAAATTCACTGAAAAAACCATAGGTTTCAGGGACGTTATAGTTAGAAATTAGCATTTATAAAACCTTTGAAATTCACCGACAAAACCATAGGTTTCAGGGACGTTATATTTAGAAATTATCATTTAAAAAACCTTTGAAATTCACTGAAAAAACCATAGGTTTCAGGGACGTTATAGTTAGAAATTAGCATTTAAAAAACCTTAGAAAATCACTGAAAAAACCCTTAGGTTTCAGGGACGTTATAGTTAGTTGGACATTTCACTCGTACAAAACCAGAGAAATTTGGCCATTATAGTTAGTTGAGCTAACTATAACTAGCGCCCCCACAATGCACTGCTGATGACGTCACATATTACATCATTCATGACATGGTCAGTGACATCACTGATGACATCATCCAGTGACTGTGTGTTTCTGTAAAGTTTAAATATGTTTACAGAAACACACAGTCACTGGATGATGTCATCTGGTTTTGTACTGAGTGAAATGTCCAACAACTATAACGTCCCTGAAACCTGTGGTTTTTCAGTGAATATATATATATATATTCACTGAAAAAACCATAGGTTTTAGGGACAGTTATAGTTAGTTGGACATTGCACTCGTACAAAACCCGTGAAATTCCCCTGTTATAGTTAGTTCAGCTAACTATAACTCGCGCCCCGCAATGCACTGCTGATGACGTCACATATTACATCACTCATGACATGGTCAGTGACATCACTGATGACATCACTGATGACATCTCAAATGACATCACTGATGACATCATCCAGTGACTGTGTTTCTGTAAAGTTTAAATATGTTTAATATATATAGGGAAAGGCGTATTGAAGAATGAGTGGGTGTATAAGTGTCTGAATGGATGATTTAGTACGTGAGTGACTGACTCTACAAGTGAGTGATTAAACGTATCTTACTGAATGCATGGGTTAGTGACTAAACTGTGTGAATGTCTGTATCCGTCTGTTTGTTGGTGTGTAAGTGGATGCATGGATTTGCGAATAGCTACATGAGTGTCTATATGGGTTATTGATTGGTTCTCTGAGTATCTGTATGGCTGCCTGAGTGTTTGTGTGGGTGGGGTGTGTGTGACTCTATACATAGATGTGTGAGTGGGTGATTCACTGGGTGCATGATTTCAAGAGTGCATCTGTGATGGACTGCTTGGGTGGGTGAGTGTGTGTATGGGTGTGTTAGTGAGTGAATGTATATCTCAGTGGTACATGTGCGAGTAACTACATATGTAAAAGGCAGTATATATGTGTGTTAGAGTATTTAAATGGCTATAAGTGAGAGTGTGTTATTGTGAGAGTGGCTGTATGGATGCGTGTGTGCTTGTATCAGTTATTGTATAAGAGCGTAAGAATGTGCTAGTATTTGTATGAGTAAGTGAGCTAGTGTGTGTATAACTGTATAGGTGAGTAAATGGGTGTGTGATTAATTTTTTGCATGACTGACTAGGTGTGTGAGTACCTCTATGGATGAGTGGCGGTGTGTGAGTGTTTATATAGGTGTATGAGTGCATATGATAGTCCTGTACTGAGTGACTGTAAGTACGAGTGACTGTACAGGTGAGTGAGTGGATGTGTGTGTAGACCTAAGAATCAGTGAGTGGGTATGTAGTTTTTGGTGTTGGAGTGTCTATGGTTTTGAGAATGGCAGTCTGTAATTTAGAGTGGGTGTATCAAAAGTTATATTAGGGTGTGAGAAGATGCATGAAATTATCACATGGATGATGTCATCAGTGATGTCATTTGAGATGTCATCAGTGATGTCATCAGTGATGTCACTGACCATGTCATGAGTGATGTAATATGTGACGTCATCAGCAGTGCATTGCGGGGCGCGAGTTATAGTTAGCTGAACTAACTATAACAGGGGAATTTCACGGGTTTTGTACGAGTGCAATGTCCAACTAACTATAACTGTCCCTAAAACCTATGGTTTTTTCAGTGAATTTCAAAGGTTTTTTAAATGCTAATTTCTAACTATAATGTGTCTGAAACCTATGGTTTTTTCAGTGAATTTCAAAGGTTTTTTAAATGCTAATTTCTAACTATAACGTGCCTGAAACCTATGGTTTTTTCAGTGAATTTCAAAGGTTTTTTAAATGCTAATTTCTAACTATAACGTGCCTGAAACCTATGGTTTTTTCAGTGAATTTCAAAGGTTTTTTAAATGCTAATTTCTAACTATAACGTGCCTGAAACCTATGATTTTTAAGTGAATTTCAAAGGTTTTTTAAATGCTAGTTTCTAACTATGCCAACAGAGGTAGGACATGTGAAGAAAGAAGAAAAAACGCACAGAAAGAAGCAAAAGATGTGCAGAAAGAACCAACAGAGGAGCAGAAAGAGGCCTTGTTGCAAAATCATCCTGTGCCCACAACTTTTTCAGACGGGTACTGGTGGTAACTGACTCTGACTAACCAGAGCCAGTGCGCGTTTGCACAGTGGTGAAGGGAGGGGGGCCTGAGGTGACATGTGTGCAAACGCGCCCGTGGTGCGTTTTAAGTTGCGGGATTAAGTCCCCTTGAATCCTGAGGGTCCCTGGGGCCCAACTAGCCCCCAGGTACCTACAGTTAGGACCACAGAGCTGAGTTGCAGAGAGGCGTTCCGAGGCCACGCACCTTTTTCACCTCTCTGCAACGCAACTCTGTTGTGCTTACTGAAGGTACCTGGTGGGCTAGTTGGCCCCAGGATTCAAAGGGAATTAACTCCCCAACTTAAAACGCACCACAGGGCGTGTTTGCGCACATGTCACCTGAGGCCCCGCCCCTCCCTTCACCACTGTGCAAACGCGCCCCGTGGCGCGTTTTAAGTTGGGGGATTAGGTCACCTTGAATCCTGAGAGTCCCTGGGGCCCAACTAGCCCACCAGGTACTTCCAGTAAGCACCACAGGCCTGCGTAGCAACGCCTGTAACAAATTGTGCAGTTGTGTTTAGGTAGTGAAGAGGGTCGTGCTGGGGGTAGTGTTTTAGGGTTTAGGGTAGTGCAGTGGTGTTTGTGTAGTGTAGGGGGTCATGCTGGGGGTAGATTTAGGGTTTAGGGTAGTGCAGTGGTGTTTGGGTAGTGTAGGGAGTCGTGCTGGGGGAGTGTTTTAGGGTTTAGGGTAGTACAGTGGTGTTTGGGTAGTATAGGGGGTCGTGCTGGGGGTTAGTGTTTTAGGGTTTTAGGGTTTAGGGTAGTGCAGTGGTGTTTGGGTAGTGTAGGGGATACTGCTGGGGGTAGTGTTTTAGGGTTTAGGGTAGTGCAGTGGTGTTTGTGTAGTGTAGGGGGTCATGCTGGGGGTAGATTTAGGGTTTAGGGTAGTGCAGTGGTGTTTGGGTAGTGTAGGGAGTCGTGCTGGGGGAGTGTTTTAGGGTTTAGGGTAGTACAGTGGTGTTTGGGTAGTGTAGGGGGTCGTGCTGGGGGTTAGTGTTTTAGGGTTTTAGGGTTTAGGGTAGTGCAGTGGTGTTTGGGTAGTGTAGGGGATACTGCTGGGGGTAGTGTTTTAGGGTTTAGGGTAGTGCAATGGTGTTTGGGTAGTGTAGGGGTACTGCTGGGGGTAGTGTTTTAGGGTTTAGGGTAGTGCAGTGGTGTTTGGGTAGCGTAGGGGGTACTGCTGGGGGTAGTGTTTTATGGTTTAGGGTAGTGCAGTGGTGTTTGGGTAGTGTAGGGGTTCGTGCTGGGGTAGTTTTTTAGGGTTTAGGGTAGTGCAGTGGTGTTTGTGTAGTGTAGGAGATCGTGTTTTAGGGTTTAGGGTAGTGCAGTGGTCTTTGGGTAGTGTAGGGAGTCGTGCAGGGGTATTGTTTTAGAGTTTAGGGTAGTGCAGTGGTCTTTGGGTAGTGTAGGGGTTGTGCGGGGGTAGTGTTTTAGGGATTAGGGTAGTGCATTGGTATTTGGGTAGTGTAGGGGTCATGCGGGGGTAGTGTTTTAGGGTTTAGGGCAGTGCAGTGGTGTTTAGGTAGTGTAGGGGGTCGTGCTGGGGGAGTGTTTTAGGGTTTAGGGCAGTGCAGTGGTGTTCGGGTAGTGTAGGGGGTCGTGCTGGGGAGTGTTTTAGGGTTTAGGGCAGTGCAGTCGTGTTCGGGAAGTGTAGGGGGTCGTGCGGGGGAGTATTTTAGGGTTTAGGGTAGTGCAGTGGTGTTCGGGTAGTGTAGGGGGTCATGCTGGGGGTAGTGTTCTAGGGTTTAGGGCAGTGCAGTGGTGTTCGGGCAGTGTAGGGGGTCGTGCTGGGGGTGGTGTTTGAGGGTTTAGGGCAGTGCAGTGGTGTTCGGACAGTGTAGGGCGTCGTGCTGGGGGTGGTGTTTCAGGGTTTAGGGCAGTGCAGTGGTGTTCGGGCAGTGTAGGGGGTCGTGCAGGGGGTGGTGTTTCAGGGTTTAGGGCAGTGCAGTGGTGTTCGGGCAGTGTAGGGGTCGTCCAGGGGTGGTGTTTCAGGGTTTAGGGCAGTGGTGTTCGGGCAGTGTAGGGGGTCATGCTGGGGGTGGTGTTTCAGGGTTTGGGGCAGTGCAGTGGTGTTCGAGCAGTAAAGGGGGTCGTGCTGGGGGTGGTGTTTCAGGGTTTAGGGCAGTGCAGTGGTGTTCCGGCAGTGTAGGGGGTGGTGTTTCAGGGTTTAGTGCAGTGGTGTTCGGGCAGTGTAGGGGGTCGTGCTGGGGTGGTGTTTCAGGGTTTAGGGCAGTGCAGTGGTGTTCGGGCAGTGTAGGGTGTCGTGCTGAGGGTTGGTGTTTCAGGGTTTAGGGCAGTGCAGTAGTGTTTGGGCAGTGTAGGGGGTCGTGCTGGGGGAGTGTTTTAGGGTTTAGGGCAGTGCAGTCGTGTTCGGGTAGTGTAGGGGGTCGTGCTGGGGGAGTATTTTAGGGTTTAGGGTAGTGCAGTGGTGTTCGGGTAGTGTAGGGGGTCATGCTGGGGGTAGTGTTCTAGGGTTTAGGGCAGTGCAGTGGTGTTCGGGCAGTGTAGGGGGTCGTGCTGGGGGTGGTGTTTTAGGGTTTAGGGCAGAGCAGTGGTGTTTGGGCAGTGTAGGGGGTCGTCTTGGGGGTGGTGTTTCAGGGTTTAGGGCAGTGCAGTGGTGTTCGGGCAGTGTAGGGGTTGTGCAGGGGTGGTGTTTCAGGGTTTAGGGCAGTGCAGTGGTGTTCGGGCAGTGTAGGGGGTCGTGCAGGGGTGGTGTTTCAGGGTTTAGGGCAGTGGTGTTCGGGCAGTGTAGGGGGTCATGCTGGGGGTGGTGTATCAGGGTTTAGGGCAGTGCAGTGGTGTTCGAGCAGTAAAGGGGGTCATGCTGGGGGTGGTGTTTCAGGGTTTAGGGCAGTGCAGTGGTGTTCGGGCAGTGTAGGGGGCGGTGCAGGGGTGGTGTTTCAGGGTTTAGGGCAGTGCAGTGGTGTTCGGGCAGTGTAGGGGGTGGTGCAGGGGTGGTGTTTCAGGGTTTAGGGCAGTGCAGTGGTGTTCGGGCAGTGTAGGGGGTCGTGCAGGGGGTGGTGTTTCAGGGTTTAGGGCAGTGCAGTGGTGTTTCAGGGTTTAGGGCAGTGCAGTGGTGTTCGGGCAGTGTAGGGGCGGTGCAGAGGGTGGTGTTTCAGGGTTTAGGGCAGTACAGTGGTGTTCGGGCATTGTAGGGGGTGGTGCTGGGGCTGGTGTTTCAGGGTTTAGGGCAGTGCAGTGGTGTTCGGGCAGTGTAGGGGTCGTGCTGGGGCTGGTGTTTCAGGGTTTAGGGCAGTGCAGTGGTGTTCGGGCAGTGTAGGGGGTCGTGCTGGGGCTGGTGTTTCAGGGTTTAGGGCAGTGCAGTGGTGTTCGGGCAGTGTAGGGGGTCGTGCTGGGGCTGGTGTTTCAGGGTTTAGGGCAGTGCAGTGGTGTTTGGGCAGTGTAGGGGTCGTGCTGGGGCTGGTGTTTCAGGGTTTAGGGCAGTGCAGTGGTGTTCGGGCAGTGTAGGGGGTCTTGCTGGGGCTGGTGTTTCAGAGTCTAGGGCAATGCAGTGGTGTTCGGGCAGTGTAGGGGGTCTTGCTGGGGCTGGTGTTTCAGGGTTTAGGGCAGTGCAGTAGTGTTCGGGCAGTGTAGGGGGTCGTGCTGGGGGTGGTGTTTCAGGGTTTAGGGCAGTGCAGTGGTGTTCGGGCAGTGTAGGGGGTCGTGCTGGGGCCAGTGTTTCAGGGTTTAGGGCAGAGCAATGGTGCTCAGGCAGTGTAGGGGGTTGTGCTGGGGTGATGTTTCAGGGTTTATGGCAGTGCAGTGGTGTTAGGGCAGTGTAGGGGGTCGTGCTGGGGGTGGTGTTTCAGGGTTTAGGGCAGTGCAGTGGTGTTCCGGCAGTGTAGGGGGTGGTGCAGGGGTGGTGTTTCAGGGTTTAGTGCAGTGGTGTTCGTGCAGTGTAGGGGGTCGTGCTGGGGTGGTGTTTCAGGGTTTAGGGCAGTGCAGTGGTGTTCGGGCAGTGTAGGGTGTCGTGCTGAGGGGTGGTGTTTCAGGGTTTAGGGCAGTGCAGTAGTGTTTGGGCAGTGTAGGGGGTCGTGCAGGGGTGGTGTTTCAGGGTTTAGGGCAGTGCAGTGGTGTTCGGCCAGTGTAGGTAGTCTTGCTGGGGGTGGTGTTTCAGGGTTTAGGGCAGTGCAGTAGTTTTCGGGCAGTGTAGGCGGTCGTGCTGGGGCTGGTGTTTCAGGGTTTAGGGCAGTGCAGTGGTGTTCGGGCAGTGTACGGGGTTGTGCTGGGGCTGGTGTTTCAGGGTTTAGGGCAGTGCAGTGGTGTGCGGGCAGTGTACGGGGTTGTGCTGGGGCTGGTGTTTCAGGGTTTAGGGCAGTGCAGTGGTGTTCGGGCAGTGTAGGGGGTTGTGCTGGGGCTGGTGTTTCAGGGTTTAGGGCAGTGCAGTGGTGTGCGGGCAGTGTACGGGGTTGTGCTGGGGCTGGTGTTTCAGGGTTTAGGGCAGTGCAGTGGTGTTCAGGCAGTGTAGGGGGTCGTGCTGGGGGTGGTGTTTCAGGGTTTAGGGCAGAGCAGTGGTGTTCGGGCAGTGTAGGGGGGCGTGCTGGGGCTGGTGTTTCAGGGTTTAGGGCAGTGCAGTGGTGTTCGGGCAGTGTAGGGGGTCGTGCTGGGGCTGGTGTTTCAGGGTTTTGAGCAGAGCAGTGGTGTTCGGGCAGTGTAGGGAGTCGTGCTGGGGGTGGTGTTTCAGGGTTTAGGGCAGTGCAGTGGTGTTCGGGCAGCGTAGGGGGTCTTGCTGGGGGTGGTGTTTCAGGGTTTAGGGCAGTGGTGTTCGGGCAGTGTAGGGGGTCTTGCTGGGGGTGATGTTTCAGGGTTTAGGGCAGTGCAGTGGTGTTCGTGCAGTGTAGGGGTCTTGCTGGGGGTAGTGTTTCAGGGTTTAGGGGCGGTGCAGTGGTGTTCGTGCAGTGTAGGGGGTCGTGCTGGGGGTGGTGTTTCAGGGTTTAGGGCAGTGCAGTAGTGTTTGGGCAGTGTAGGATGTCGTGCAGGGGTGGTGTTTCAGGGTTTAGGGCAGTGCAGTGGTGTTCTGGCAGTGTAGGGGTCATGCTGGGAGTGGGGTTTCAGGGTTTAGGGCAGTACAGTGGTGTTCGGGCAGTGTAGGGGTCGTGCAGGGGGTGGTGTTTCAGGGTAGTGCAGTGGTGTTCGGGCAGTGTAGGGGGTCGTGCTGGGGCTGGTGTTTCAGGGTTTAGGGCAGTGCAGTGGTGTTCGGGCAGTGTAGGGGGTCTTGCTGGGGGTGATGTTTCAGGGTTTAGGGCAGTGGTGTTCGGGCAGTGTAGGGGTCTTGCTGGGGGTGATGTTTCAGGGTTTAGGGCAGTGCAGTGGTGTTCGGGCAGTGTAGGGGTCGTGCTGGGGATGGTGTTTCTGAGTTTAGGGTAGTGCAGTAGTGTTCGAGCAGTGTAGGGGGTTGTGCAGGGGTGGTGTTTCAGGGTTTAGGGCAGTGCAGTGGTGTTCGGGCAGTGTAGGGGGTCGCGCTGGGGGTGGTGTTTCAGGGTTTAGGGCAGTGCAGTGGTGTTCGGGCAGTGTAGGGGGTCATGCACGGGGTGGTGTTTCAGGGTTTAGGGCAGTGCAGTGGTGTTCGGGCAGTGTAGGGTGTTGTGCTGGGGCTGGTGTTTCAGGGTTCAGGGCAGTGCAGTGGTGTTCAGGCAGTGTAGGGGGTCGTGCTGAGGCATGTGTTTCACGGTTTAGGGCAGTGCAGTGGTGTTTGGGCAGTGTAGGGGGTCGTGCTGGGGCTGGTGTTTCAGGGTTTAGGGCAGTGCAGTGGTGTTCGGGCAGTGTAGGCGGTCGTGCTGGGGCTCGTGTTTCAGGCTTTAGGGCAGTGCAGTGGTGTTCGGGCAGTGTAGGGGTCGTGCTGGGGCTGGTGTTTCAGGGTTTAGGGCAGTGCAGTGGTGCTCGGGCAGTGTAGGGGGTCATGCTGGGGTTGATGTTTCAGGGTTTAGGGTAGTGCAGTGGTGTTCGGGCAGTGTAGGGGGTCGTGCAGGGGCTGGTGTTTCAAGGTTTAGGGCAGTGCAGCGGTGTTCGGGCAGTGTAGGGGGTCGTGCTGGGGCTGGTGTTTCAGGGTTTTGGGTAGAGCAGTGGTGTTCGGGCAGTGTAGGGGGTCATGCTGGGGGTAGTGTTTCAGGGTTTAGGGCAGTGCAGTGGTGTTCGGGCAGTGTAGGGGGTCGTGCTGGGGGTGGTGTTTCAGGGTTTAGGTCAGTGGTGTTCGGGCAGTGTAGGGGGTCTTGCTGGGGGTGATGTTTCAGGGTTTAGGGCAGTGCAGTGGTGTTCGGGCAGTGTAGGGGGTCTTGCTGGGGGTAGTGTTTCAGGGTTTAGGGCAGTGCAGTGGTGTTCGGGCAGTGTAGGGGGTCATGCAGGGGGGTGGTGTTTCAGGGTTTAGGGCAGTGCAGTGGTGTTCGGGCAGTGTAGGGGGTCGTGAAGGGTGTGGTGTTTCAGGGTTTAGGGCAGTGCAGTGGTGTTCGGGCAGTGTAGGGGTCATGCTAGGGGTGGTGTTTCAGGGTTTAGGGCAGTGCAGTGGTGTTCGGGCAGTGTAGGGGGTCATGCAGGGGCTGGTGTTTCAGGGTTTAGGGCAGTGCAGTGGTGTTCGGGCAGTGTAGGGGGTCGTGCTGGGGGTAGTGTTTTAGGGTTTAGGGTAGTGCAGTGGTGCTTGTGTAGTGTAGGGGTCGTGCTGGGGGTAGTGTTTTAGGGTTTAGGGTAGTGCAGTGGTGTTTGTGTAGTGTAGTGGGTCATGTTTTAGGGTAGTGCAGTGGTGTTTGGGTAGTGTAGGGGTTGTGCTGGTGGTAGTGTTTTAGGATTTAGGTTAGTGCAGTGGTGTTTGGGTTGTGTAGGGGGTCGTGCTGGGGGTAGTGTTTTAGGGTTTAGGATAGTGCAGTGGTGCTTGTGTAGTGTAGGGGGTCGTGCTGGGGGTAGTGTTTTAGGGTTTAAGGTAGTGCAGTGGTGTTTTTGTAGTGTAGGGGGTCATGTTTTAAGATGCAATGCTCCAATACCTGACCAGTCTGCACTACATAAAACTGCAAAAAAACTAAAAATAAAAAGTGTTTTGCACACTTTTGTCATTGGGCTATATGTGGGCTACATCTGGGTAATATTTGTGCTACATTTGGGCTCTTTTTTCACTGGTGGCCATCTTGGAAGACTTCTTTGTTATGAAGTTTCCTAATTTCTTCATTTACTGCAGTCTTCTCAGTAGGAAATGCTTTCAGTTTTTTACTTTGATTCCATCAAGAAGGCATTCAGATGTCTCACATCTGCCATAAATTCAGAATGTTAGCACTCTAGTTGCTCATTAGATCACTGGAGTAAAGCTACTGCTCACCACGGAGTTAACTGGTAGTCTGCTGCTGGTATTGAAAGTGATTGTTTCAGTCTGCATGTCAGAATTTTCTAATGAAATAGAAGAGGATATGAGATCTCACTTAAAACATGCCCTAATTTTTCTTTCTGCAGCACTAACCATAATTTCTATTTCAAAAAGAACCCCTCATTTTGTTCCTTTTTAAATTAAATGTTTTAAGTGTTACCGGTTTATTCCAATCAAGATGGCTTCAGGTGTGCCATACTTTTGTCATAAGTAAGGCTGTTAGCGCTCTAGTTGTTCTTTAGAACACTCTGGGAAGCTGCAGTAGAACACAAAGGCATCAACTGGCAGGCTGCTCCTGTTGAAATATAACAGGAAGATATTTGAGATCACACTTGAAATATGTCCTAATTTTTCTTTCTACAGCACTAACCATAATTTCTATGACAAAATGAACCCCCTCATTTTGTTCCTTTTTAAATTAAATGTTTTAAGTGTTACCACTTTATTCCAATCAAGATGGCTTCAGGTGTGCCATACTTTTGTCATAAGTAAGGCTGTTAGCACTCTAGTTGTTCTTTAGAACACTCTGGGAAGCTGCAGTAGAACACAAAGGCATCAACTGGCAGGCTGCTCCTGTTGAAATATAACAGGAAGATATTTGAGATCACACTTGAAACATGTCCTAATTTTTCTTTCTACAGCACTAACCATAATTTCTATGACAAAATGAACCCCATCATTTTGTTCCTTTTTAAATTAAATTGTTTAAGTGTTACCAGTTTATTCAAATCAAGATGGCTTCAGGTGTGCCATACTTTTGTCATAAGTAAGGCTGTTAGCACTCTAGTTGTTCTTTAGAACACTCTGGGAAGCTGCAGTAGAACACAAAGGAATCAACTGACAGTCTCTGCCCTTGTTGGATGTACATGTTTTACTGAGAATGTCAGACTTCATTCTCACATGAGTGAGAAAGATAATGTGAATTTACAGAAAATATGCTCTCATTTTAGCTTCTGGAGCACCTTCCAAACCTCCATGGGACAAGCATGAGAAAATAGTGTTCTCTCAAACATGATTCATGATATCCCAGCAGAAGGTTTTTCACATGGTAAAATCACCTTAGAATACACCACAATTCCTAAAATTAGTATGGTACCAACAACAAATAAATTCTAATGTAACTAAAGCCTGTTATCACCCTTTATAGTTCTCCTTTTGGTGACCCTCAAAATCTTCTATTCACTACAATGCATTTCAATGAGGTACTATCATTTATATTGGTCCCAAGATGGCTGCCAGCAATTCCAGGATGAAGTGCTGACAGCCAATCAGATCTCACGATGACATGTGTGGTTAGGCTCCGCCCAGATATATATGTGACTTTACTTTTGATTTTCTCAGGAACTACTGAACGGATTTACACCATTTAAGCAAAAGGCACGACACTGAACCAAGGGCTACCTCTTTGCCAAATTTGGTGTAATTCCGTTCAGCAGTTCGGGCTGTAGCTGCGACTAAAGGTTCCTATGGAAAAATGAATGGGGAAAAAGTGTTTTGGGACCCCCTTTTTCTCGGCCCCCGCTTGACGTATCACCCGAGACTTTCAGGATAGGAGCGGACCGGAGTGCCCCAACAAGTTGGAAACTTTCGCGAAGATTCGTCAACCGGCGCCAACGTTATTTCAAATAGAATGTCGCGGATTTCCTATGGATAATAGGTTTTAACTATAACTATCTACTGGCGACCGCCAGTAGATAATATATATATTCACTGAAAAAACCATAGGTTTCAGGCACGACATAGTTAGAAACTAGCATTTAAAAAAACCTTTGAAATTCACTTAAAAATCATAGGTTTCAGGCACGTTATAGTTAGAAATTAACATTTAAAAAACCTTTGAAATTCACTGAAAAAACCATAGGTTTCAGACACGTTATAGTTAGAAATTAGCATTTAAAAAACCTTTGAAATTCACTGAAAAAACCATAGGTTTTAGGGACAGTTATAGTTAGTTGGACATTTCACTCGTACAAAACCATAGAAATGCCCCGTTATAGTTAGTTCAGCTAACTATAACTCGCGCCCCACAATGCACTGCTGATGACGTCACATATTACATCACTCATGACATGGTCAGTGACATCACTGATGACATCTCAAATGACATCACTGATGACATCATCCAGTGACTGTGTGTTTCTGTAAAGTTTAAATATGTTTAATATATATAGGGAAAGGCGTATTGAAGAATGAGTGGGTGTATAAGTGTCTGAATGGATGATTTAGTAGGTGCGTGACTGACTCTATAAGTGAGTGATTAAACATATCTTTCTGAATGCATGGGTTAGTGAGTAAACTGTGTGAATGTCTGTATCCGTGTGTCTGTTGGTGTGTAAGCGACTGCACGGGTTTGCAAATAGCTACATGAGTGTCTATATGGGTTATTGATTTGTTGTCTGAGTATCTGTATGGGTGCCTGAGTGTTTGTGTGGGTGCGGTGTGTGTGACTCTGAGCATAGATGTGTGAGTGGGTGAGTCACTGGGTGCATGGTTTCAAGAGTGCATCTGTGATGGACTGTATGGGTGGATGAGTGAGTGTTTGTGGGTGTGTTAGTGAGTGATTGTATATCTCAGTGGTACATGTGTGAGTAACTACATATGTGAAAAGTAGTATATAAGTGTGTTGGAGTACATAATTGGCTACAAATGAGAGTGTGTTATTGTGAGAGTGGCTGTATGGATGAGTGTGTGCTTGTATCATTGAATGTATAAGAGCGTAAGAATGTACTAGTATTTGTATGAGTAATTGAGCTGGTGTGTGTATAACTGTATATCTGAGTAAATGGCAGTGTGATTAATTATTTCCATGACTGACTAGGTGTGTGAGTACCTCTATGGATGAGTGGCGGTGTGTGAGTGTCTATATAGGTGTATGAGTGCATATGATAGTCCTGTACTGAGTGACCATAAGTATGAGTGACTGTACGGGTGAGTGAGTGGATGTGTGTGTAGACCTAAGAATCAGTGAGTGGGTATGTAGTTATTGGTGTTGGAGTGTCTATGGTTTTGAGAATGGTAGTCTGTAATTTATAGTGGGGTATCAAAAGTTATATTAGGGTGTGAGAAGATGCATGAAATTTTCACATGGATGATGTCATCAGTGATGTCATCAGTGATGTCATTTGCGATGTCATCAGTGATGTCATCAGTGATGTCACTGACCATGTCATGAGTGATGTAATATGTGACATCATCAGCAGTGCATTACGGGGCGCGAGTTATAGTTAGCTGAACTAACTATAACGGGGGAATTTCTATGGTTTTGTACTGAGTGAAATGTCCAACTAACTATAACTGTCCCTAAAACCTATGGTTTTTCAGTGAATTTATAAGGTTTTTTAAATGCTAATTTCTAACTATAACGTGCCTGAAACCTATGGTTTTTTCAGTGAATTTCAAAGGTTTTTAAATGCTAATTTGTAACTATAACGTGCCTGAAACCTATGGTTTTTTCAGTGAATTTCAAAGGTTTTTCAAATGCTAGTTTCTAACTATGCCTACAGAGGTAGGACATGTGAAGAAAGAAGAAAAAACGCACAGAAAGAAGCAAAAGAAATGCAGAAAGAAGCAACAGAATTCCACAAAGATGAAGAAAAGAGCAGGAAGAAGCAAGACATGTGCAGAAAGAACCAACAGAGGAGCAGAAATAGGCCTTGTTGCAAAATCATCCTGTGCCCACAACTTTTTCAGACGGGTACTGGTGGTAACTGACTCGGACTAACCAGGCCTAGAGCCAGTGCTATGCTAAAAGACACTTAGAATACAGTGAAAACACCTACATACACTAGGGAACACTATGCATTGGGGTACCCCTGTGATTAGCATGACCTCCTCTGTAAGGCCCTATTACATAATAGGGCAGGGGGATTAAAACTTCCTCTTAAAACGCACCCCGGGGCGCGTTTGCACAGTGTTGAAGGGAGTGGGGGGCCTGAGGTGACATGTGTGCAAACAAGCCCTGTGGCATGTTTTAAGTTGGGGGATTAAGTCCCCTTGAATCCTGAGGGTCCCTGGGGTCCAACTAGCCCACTAGTTACCTCCAGTAAGCGCCACAGAGCTGCGTTGCACAGAGGTGTGAAAAGGGGCATGGCCTGGAACACCTCTCTGCAATGCAGCCCTGTGGGCTAGTTGGCCCCCAGGGTCCCTCAGGATTCAAGGGGAATTAATTCCCCAACTTAAAACGCGCCACAGGCGTGTTTGCACACATGTCACCTGAGCCCGCCCCTTCCTTTCACCACTGTGCAAATGCGCCCTGTAGTGCGATTTAAGTGGGGGTGATAGGTCACCTTGAATCCTGAGGGTCCCTGGAGCCCAACTAGCCCACCAGATACTTCCAGTAAGCGCCACAGGCCTGCGTTGCAGAGAGGTGGTCAGAGGCCACTCCCCTTTTTACACCTCTCTGCAATGCAGCTCTGTGGCGCTTACTGGAGGTACCTGGTGGGCTAGTTGGACCCAGAGACCCTCAGGATTCAAGGGACTAATCCCCAACTTAAAACACGCCACAGGGCATGTTTGCACACATGTCACCTCAGGCCCCGCCCCCTCCCTTCACCACTGTGCAAACGCGCCCCGTGACACGTTTTAAGTCGGGGGATTAACTCCCCGTGAATCCTGAGGGTCCCTGGGGTGCAACTAGCCCACCAGCTACCTCCATTAAGCGCCACAGAGCTGCGTTGCAGAGAGGTATAAAAAGGGGTGTGGCCTCAGAACACCTCTCTGCAACGCAGCCCCCGGGCGCATACTGGAGGTTCTTGGTGGGCTAGTTGGCCTCCAGGGACCCCCACTACTCAAGGCGAATTTGTTCCCCTTCTGCAAACGCTCCAGGGGGTGCGTTTGCAAAGTGCTGCAAGGAGGGGGCGTGGCCTCCGGCGCGATGCCGGTCTTTTTTTTTTTTTTAAGAAGGGGGGCTGTGTGGCCCCCTTCTTTTTCTAATTTATTGGCCCCCCTCCTCAGGCCACTCATGGCCCCGGGGACCCCATCCCCCGGGGCCGGCCTTTGTTTTTTTTTTCCTTTCAATTTTGGGGAAGGGGGCCGCGTGACCCCCCCTCCCGGGCACTTGTACCCCGGGGACCCCATCCCCCGGGGCTGGCCCTCTCCATTGGGGACCGTGGGGGGTCCTTGTGGGACCCCCTAAGCAGGCCTAGGGGGTCAGGGTGTTTCTACCCTGCCCCCTTTTTGCGTTTTGCGCACTTGTTTCTCTGATTTCTTGTGCCTCGGTTCTACCGAGGCACAAGATGGCTGCCAACACTTCCTGGTTTGGAGTGTTGACAGCCAATTAGCATACAGCTCGTGATTAGGAGGGTGCGCGGATCCTCCGCGGCCATAGATATATATGTGTTTTTACTTTTGATTTTCTCAGCAACTACTGAACAGATTTACGCCATTTAACAAAAAGGGTTCTTTCTGAACCAAGAACTACCTCTTTGTCAAATTTGGTGTAATTCTGTTCAGCAGTTTGGGCTGTAGCCGTGTCTAAAGTTTCCTATGGGAAATTGCATGGGGAAAACACGTTTTGGGACCCCCTTTTTTTATCGGCCCCCGCTTGACGAATCACCCTGAGACTTTCAGGGTAGGAGCGGACCGGAGCGGAACAAAATGAGGGGGTTCATTTTGCCATAGAAATTATGGTTAGTGCTGTAGAAAGAAAAATTAGGACATGTTTTAACTGAGATCTCAAATATCTTCCTGTTATATTTCAACAGGAGCAGCCTGTCAGTTGATGCCTTTGTGTTCTACTGCAGCTTCCCAGAGTGTTCTAAAGAACAACTAGAGTGCTAACAGCCTTACTTATGACAAAAGTATGGCACACCTGAAGCCATCTTGATTGGAATAAACTGGTAACACTTAAAACATTTAATTTAAAAAGGAACAAAATGAGGGGGTTCATTTTGCCATAGAAATTATGGTTAGTGCTGCAAAAAGAAAATTTAGTGCATGTTTTAAGTGAGATCTCAAATCCTCTTCTATTTCATTAGAAAATTCTGACATGCAGACTGAAACAATCACTTTCAATACCAGCAGTAGACTTCTAGTTAACTCCTTGGTGAGCAGTAGCTTTACTACAGTGATCTAATGTACAACTAGAGTAATAACATTTTAATTTATGGCAAATGTGTGACACATCTGAATGCCTTCTTGATGGAATCAAAGTAAAAAACTGAAAGCATTTCCTACTGAGGAGACTGCAGTAAATGAGGAAATTAGCAAACTTCATAACAAAGAAGTCTTCCAAGATGGCCACCAGTGAAAAAAGAGCCCAAATGTAGCACAAATATTACCCAGATGTAGCCCACATATAGCCCAATGACAAAAGTGTGCAAAACACTTTTTATTTTTAGTTTTTGCAGTTTTAAGTAGTGCAGACTGGTCAGGTATTGGAGCGTTGCATCTTAAAACATGACCCCCTACACTACAAAAACACCACTGCACTACCCTAAACCCTAAAACACTACCCCAGCACGACCCCCTACACTACACAAGCACCACTGCACTATCCTAAACCCTAAAACACTACCCCCAGCATGACCCCCTACACTACACAAACACCACTGCACTACCCTAAACCCTAAAACACTACCCCAACACCACTGCACTAACCTAAATCCTAAAACACAACCCCCAGCACGACCCCCTACACTACCCAAACACCACTGCACTACCCTAAACCCTAAAACACTACCCCCAGCACGACCCCCTACACTACACAAGCACCACTGCACTACCCTAAGCCCTAAAACACTGCCCCCAGCACGACCCACTACACTACACAAACACCACTGCACTACCTTAAACCCTAAAACACTACCCCCAGCACGACCCCCTACACTGCCCGAACACCACTGCACTGCCCTAAACCCTGAAACACATACCTTAGCACGACCCCCTACACTGCCCGAACACCACTGCACTGCCCTAAACCCTGAAACACCACCCCCAGCATGACCCCTACACTGCCCGAACACCACTGCACTGCCCTAAACCCTGAAACACTACCCCCAGCAAGACCTCCTACACTGCCCGAACACCACTGCACTGCCCTAAACCCTGAAACATCACCCCCAACAAGACCCCTACACTGCCCGAACACCACTGCCCTAAACCCTGAAACACCACCCCCAGCACGACCCCCTACACTGCCCGAACACCACTGCACTGCCCTAAACCCTGAAACACCACCCCCAGCATGACCCCTACACTGCCCGAACACCACTGAACTGCCCTAAACCCTGAAACACCACCCCCTGCACGACCCCCTACACTGCCCGAACACTACTGCACTGCCCTAAACCCTGAAACACCATCCCCAGCACGACCCCCTACAGTGCACGAACACCACTGCACTGCCCTAAACCCTGAAACACTACCCCCAGCAAGACCCCCTACACTGCCCGAACACCAATGCACTGCCCTAAACCCTGAAACACCACCCCCAGCAAGACCCCTACACTGCCCGAACACCACTGCCCTAAACCCTGAAACACCACCCCCAGCAAGACCCCTACACTGCCCGAACACCACTGCACTGCCCTAAACCCTGAAACACCAGCCCCAGCACGACCCCTACACTGCCCGAACACCACTGCACTGCCTTAAACCCTGAAACACCACCCCCTGCACGACCCCCTACACTGCCCAGAACACCACTGCACTGCCCTAAACCCTGAAACACCACCCCCAGCATGACCCCCTACACTGCCCGAACACCACTGCACTGCCCTAAACCCTGAAACACCACCCCCTGCACGATCCCCTACACTGCCCGAACACTACTGCACTGCCCTAAACCCTGAAACACCACCCCCAGCACGACCCCCTACACTGCACGAACACCACTGCACTGCCCTAAACCCCGAAACACTACCCCCAGCAAGACCCCCTACACTGCCCGAACACCACTGCCCTAAACCCTGAAACACCACCCCCAGCAAGACCCCCTACACTGCCCGTACACCACTGCACTGCCCTAAACCCTGAAACACCACCCCCAGCATGACCCCCTACACTGCCCGAACACCACTGCACTGCCCTAAACCCTGAAACACCACCCCAGCACGACCCCCTACACTGCCCGAACACCACTGCACTGCCCTAAACCATGAAACACCAGCCCCAGCACGACCCCCTACACTGCCCGAACACCACTGCACTGCCTAAACCCTGAAACACCACCCCCAGCTCGACCCCCTACACTGTCCGAACACCACTGCACTGCCCTAAACCCTGAAACACCAGCCCCAGCACAACCCCGTATACTGCCCGAACACCACTGCACTGCCCTAAACCCTGAAACACCAGCCCCAGCACGACCGCCTACACTGCCCGAAAACCACTGCACTGCCCTAAACCCTGAAACACCACCCCCAGCAAGACCCCCTACACTGCCCGAACACCATTGCACTAAAGCCTGAAACACCACCCCCAGCAAGACCACCTACACTGGCTGAACACCACTGCACTGCCCTAAACCCTGAAACACCACCCCCTGCACGACCCCCTACACTGCCCGAACACCACTGCACTGCCCTAAACCCTGAAACACCACCCCTGCACGACCTCCTACACTGCCGGAACACCACTGCACTGCCCTAAACCCTGAAACACCACCCCCAGCACGACCCCCTACACTGCCTGAACACCACTGCACTGCCCTAAACCCTGAAACATCAACCCCAGCAAGACCCCCTACACTGCCTGAACACCACTGCCCTAAACCCTGAAACACCACCCCTACACTGCACGAACACCACTGCACTGCCTAAACCCTGAAACACCACCTCCAGCAAAAACCCTACACTGCCTGAACACCATTGCTCTGCCCTAAATCCTGAAACACTAGCCCCAGCATGACCCCCTACACTGCCCAAACACCACTGCACTAAACCCTGAAACACCACCCCCAGCACGACCCCCTACACTGCCCGAATACCACTGCACTGCCCTAAACCCTGAAACACCAGCCCCAGCAAGACCCCTACACTGCCCGAACACCACTGCACTGCCCTAGACTCTGAAACACCAGCCCCAGCAAGACGCCCTACACTGCCCGAACACCACTGCACTGCCCTAAACCCTGAAACACCAGCCCCAGCATGACCCCCTACACTGCCCGAACACCACTGCACTGCCCTAAACCCTGAAACACCACCCCTGCACGACCACCTACACTGCCCGAACACCACTGCACTGCCCTAAACCCTGAAACACCAGCCACAGCACAACCCCCTACACTGCCCGAACACCACTGCACTGCCCTAAACCCGTAAACACCACCCTCTGCAGCACCCCCTACACTGACCGAACACCACTGCACTGCCCTAAACCCTGAAACACCACCCCCTGCACCGCCTCCTACACTGCCCGAACACCACTGCACTAAACCCTGAAACACCACCCCCAGCACGACCCCCTTTACTGCTCGAACACCACTGCACTGCCCCAAACCCTGAAACACCAGCCCCAGCACGACCCCCTACACTGCCCGAACACCACTGCCCTAAACCCTGAAACACCACCCCCTGCACGATCCCCTACACTGCCCGAACACCACTGCACTGCCCTAAACCCTGAAACACCACCCCCTACACTGCCCGAACACCACTGCACTGCCCTAAACCCTGAAACACCACCCCCAGCACGACCCCCTGCACTGCCCGAACACCACTGCACTGCCCTAAACCCTAAAACACCACCCCCAGCATTACCCCCTACACTGCCCAAACACCACTGTACTGCCCTAAACCCTAGAACACTACCCCCAGCACGACCCCTACACTACCCGAACACCACTGCACTACCCTAAACCCTAAAATACTACCCCCAGCACAACCCCTACACTACCCGAACACGACTGCACTGCCCTAAACCCTCAAACACTCCCCCAGCACGACCCCCTACACTACCCGAACACCACTGCACTGCCCTAAACCCTAAAACACTCCCCCAGCACGACCCCCTACACTACCCGAACACCACTGCACTGCCCTAAACCCTAAAACACTCCCCCCAGCATGACCCCCTACACTACCCAAACACCAATGCACTACCCTAATCCCTAAAACACGACCTCCTACACTACACAAACACCACTGCACTACCCTAAACCCTAAAACACTACCACCTACACTACACAAACACCACTGCACTACCCTAAACCCTAAAACACTACCCCCAGCAGTACCCCTACACTACCCAAACACCACTGCACTAACCTAAACCCTAAAACACTACCCCCAGCAGTACCCCTACACTACCCAAACACCACTGCACTACCCTAAATCACTACCCCCAGCACGACCCCCTACACTACCCAAACACCACTGCACTACCCTAAACCCTAAAACACTACCCCCAGCACGACCCCTACACTACCCAAACACCACTGCACTACCCTAAACCCTAAAACACTCCCCCCAGCACGACTCCCTACACTACCCAAACACCACTGCACTACCCTAAACCCTAAAACACTACCCCCAGCACGACCCTCTTCACTACCTAAACACAACTGCACAATTTGTTACAGGCGTTGCAACGCAGGCCTGTGGTGCTTACTGGAAGTACCTAGTGGGCTAGTTGGGCACCAGGGACCCTCAGGATTCAAGGTGACCTAATCCCCCAACTTAAAACGCACCACGGGGCGTTTGCACAGTGGTGAAGGGAGGGGACGGGGCCTCAGGTGACATGTGCGCAAACACGCCCTGTGGTGCGTTTTAAGTTGGGGAATTAATTCCCTTTGAATCCTGAGGGACCCTGGGGGCCAACTAGCCCACCAGGTACCTTCAGTAAGCACAACAGAGTTGCGTTGCAGAGAGGTGAAAAAAGGTGCGTGGCCTCGGAACGCCTCTCTGCAACTCAGCTCTGTGGTCCTAACTGTAGGTACCTGGGGGGCTAGTTGGGCCCCAGGGACCCTCAGAATTCAAGGGGACTTAATCCCGCAACTTAAAACGCGCCACGGGGAGCGTTTGCACACATGTCACCTCAGGCCCCCCTCACCACTGTGCAAACGCGCCCTGTAGCGCGTTTTAAGAGGTAGTTTTAATCCCCTGCCCTATTATGTACTAGGGACTTGCAGAGGAGGTCATGCTAATCACAGGGGTACCCCAACGCATAGTGTTCCCTAGTGAATGTAGGTGTTTTCACTGTATTCTAAGTGTCTTTTAGCATAGCACTGGCTTTGGTTAGTCAGAGTCAGTTACCACCAGTACCCGTCTGAAAAAGTTGTGGGCACAGGATGATTTTGCAACAAGGCCTCTTTCTGCTCCTCTGTTGGTTCTTTCTGCACATCTTTTGCTTCTTTCTGTGCGTTTTTCTTCTTTCTTCACATGTCCTACCTCTGTAGGCATAGTTAGAAACTAGCATTTAAAAAAACCTTTGAAATTCACTTAAAAAATCATAGGTTTCAGGCACGTTATAGTTAGAAATTAGCATTTAAAAAACCTTTGAAATTCACTGAAAAAACCATAGGTTTCAGACATGTTATAGTTAGAAATTAGCATTTAAAAAACCTTTGAAATTCACTGAAAAAACCATAGGTTTTAGGGACAGTTATAGTTAGTTGGACATTTCACTCGTACAAAACCATAGAAATTCCCCCGTTATAGTTAGTTCACCTAACTATAACTCGCGCCCCACAATGCACTGCTGATGACGTCACATATTACATCACTCATGACATGGTCAGTGACATCACTGATGACATCACTGATGACATCTCAAATGACATCACTGATGACAACATCCATGTGATAATTTCATGCATCTTCTCACACCCTAATATAACTTTTGATACACCCACTCTAAATTACAGACTGCCATTCTTAAAACCATAGACCCACTCACTGATTCTTAGGTCTACACACACATCCACTCACTCACCCGTACAGTCAATCATACTTACGGTCACTCAGTACAGGACTATCATATGCACTCATACACCTATATAAACACTCACACACCGCCACTCATCCATAGAGGTACTCACACACCTAGTCAGTCATGCAAAAACTTAATCACACACCCATTTACTCACCTATACAGTTATACACACACCAGCTCACTTACTCATACAAATACTAGCACATTCTTACACTCTTATACAATCACTGATCCATACAGCCACTCTCACAATCACACACTCTCACTTATAGCCATTTATATACTCCAACACACATATATACTGCCTTTCACATATGTAGTTACTCACACATGTACCACTGAGATATACATTCAATCACTAACACACCCATACACACACTCACCCACCCATACAGTCCATCACAGATGCACTCTTGAAACCATGCACCCAGTGAATCACCAACTCACACATCTATGCACAGAGTCACACACACCCCACCCACACAAACACTCAGGCACCCATACAGATACTCAGACAATCAATCAATAACCCATGTAGACACTCATGTAGCTATTCAGAAAGCCATGCAGCCGCTTACAAACCAACAGACAGACGGATACAGACATTCACACAGTTTAGTCACTAACCCATGCATTCAGTAAGATACATTTAATCACTCACTTGTAGAGTCAGTCACTCACCACTAAATCATCCATTCAGACACTTATACACCCACTCATTCTTCAATACGCCTTTCCCTATATATATTAAACATATTTAAACTTTACAGAAACACACAGTCACTGGATGATGTCATCAGTGATGTCATTTGAGATGTCATCAGTGATGTCATCAGTGATGTCACTGACCATGTCATGAGTGATGTAATATGTGACGTCACCAGCAGTGCATTGCGTGGGCGCGAGTTATAGTTAGCTGAACTAACTATAACGGGGGAATTTCTATGGTTTTGTACGAGTGAAATGTCCAACTAACTATAACTGTCCCTAAAACCTATGGTTTTTTCAGTGAATATACATATATATATATATATATATATATATATGTATATATATATACACACACCAAGGTGTATTGAAGAATGAGTGGGTGTATGAGTGTCTGTATGGATGATTTAGTGGATGCATGACTGACTGTGTAAGTGAGTGATTAAACATGTCTTAATTAATGCATGGGTGAGTGACTAATCTGTGTGAATGTGTGCATCAGTCTGTCAGTTGGTGTGTAAGTGGCTGCATGGGTTGGTGAGTAGGTACATGAGTGTCTATATGGGTTATTGATTAGTTGTCTGAGTACCTGTATAGGTACCTGAGTGTCTGTGTGGCTGGGTGAGGGGGTGTGTGACTCCCTGCATAGATGTATGAGTGGGTGAATCCCTGGGTGTATGGGTTCATGAGTGCATCTGTGAGGGACTGTATGAGTGCGTGAGTGTGCGTATGGCTGTGTCAGTGAGTGAATGGATGTCTCAGTGGTATATGTGTGAGTAGCTTCATATGTGAAAGGCAGAATGTGTGAGTGTTGAAGTACATGAGTGACTGTATGTGTGAGAGAGTGATTGTGAGAGTGGCTGTATGGGTGAGGGTGTGCTTCTGTCAGCGACTGTATAGGAGAGTAAGTATTTGTTAGTATCTGTATGAGTAGTGAGTGTGTGTGTGTTTCTATATGGGTGAGTAAGTGGCAGTGTGATTGAGTGTTTGGGTAAGTGAGCAGGTGTGTGAGTAGCTCCCCCCAGCACGACCCCCTACACTACCCGAACACCACTGCACTGCCCTAAACCCTAAAACACTCCCCCCAGCACGACCCCCTACACTACCCGAACACCACTGCACTGCCCTAAACCCTAAAACACTCCCCCCAGCACGACCCCCTACACTACCGAAACACCAATGCACTACCCTAATCCCTAAAACACGACCTCCTACACTACACAAACACCACTGCACTACCCTAAACCCTAAAACACTACCCCCAGCAGTACCCCTACACTACCCAAACACCACTGCACTAACCTAAACCCTAAAACACTACCCCCAGCAGTACCCCCTACACTACCCAAACACCACTGCACTACCCTAAATCACTACCCCCAGCACGACCCCCTACACTACCCAAACACCACTGCACTACCCTAAACCCTAAAACACTACCCCCAGCACGACCCCTACACTACCCAAACACCACTGCACTACCCTAAACCCTAAAACACTCCCCCAGCACGACTCCCTACACTACCCAAACACCACTGCACTACCCTAAACCCTAAAACACTACCCCAGCACGACCCTCTTCACTACCTAAACACAACTGCACAATTTGTTACAGGCGTTGCAACGCAGGCCTGTGGTGCTTACTGGAAGTACCTAGTGGGCTAGTTGGGCACCAGGGACCCTCAGGATTCAAGGTGACCTAATCCCCCAACTTAAAACGCACCACGGGGCGCGTTTGCACAGTGGTGAAGGGAGGGGACGGGGCCTCAGGTGACATGTTCGCAAACACACCCTGTGGTGCGTTTTAAGTTGGGGAATTAATTCCCTTTGAATCCTGAGGGACCCTGGGGGCCAACTAGCCCACCAGGTACCTTCAGTAAGCACAACAGAGTTGCGTTGCAGAGAGGTGAAAAAGGTGCGTGGCCTCGGAACGCCTCTCTGCAACTCAGCTCTGTGGTCCTAACTGTAGGTACCTGGGGGCTAGTTGGGCCCCAGGGACCCTCAGAATTCAAGGGACTTAATCCCGCAACTTAAAACGCGCCACGGGGTGCGTTTGCACACATGTCACCTCAGGACCCCCCCTCACCACTGTGCAAACGCGCCCTGTAGCGCATTTTAAGAGGTAGTTTTAATCCCCCTGCCCTATTATGTACTAGGGACTTGCAGAGGAGGTCATGCTAATCACAGGGGTACCCCAACGCATAGTGTTCCCTAGTGAATGTAGGTGTTTTCACTGTATTCTAAGTGTCTTTTAGCATAGCACTGGCTCTGGTTAGTCAGAGTCAGTTACCACCAGTACCCGTCTGAAAAAGTTGTGGGCACAGGATGATTTTGCAACAAGGCCTCTTTCTGCTCCTCTATTGGTTCTTTCTGCACATCTTTTGCTTCTTTCTGTGCGTTTTTCTTCTTTCTTCACATGTCCTACCTCTGTAGGCATAGTTAGAAACTAGCATTTAAAAAAACCTTTGAAATTCACTTAAAAAATCATAGGTTTCAGGCATGTTATAGTTAGAAATTAGCATTTAAAAAACCTTTGAAATTCACTGAAAAAACCATAGGTTTCAGACACGTTATAGTTAGAAATTAGCATTTAAAAAACCTTTGAAATTCACTGAAAAAACCATAGGTTTTAGGGACAGTTATAGTTAGTTGGACATTTCACTCGTACAAAACCATAGAAATTCCCCCGTTATAGTTAGTTCACCTAACTATAACTCGCGCCCCCGCAATGCACTGCTGATGCCGTCACATATTACATCA
Source organism: Calotriton arnoldi (assembly GCA_963921515.1). Taxonomy (NCBI): domain Eukaryota; kingdom Metazoa; phylum Chordata; class Amphibia; order Caudata; family Salamandridae; genus Calotriton; species Calotriton arnoldi. Next base: position 157,395 of record CAWUFW010017758.1, on the reverse strand, counting down.
CTCATGACATGGTCAGTGACATCACTGATGACATCACTGATGACATCTCAAATGACATCACTGATGACATCATCCATGTGATAATTTCATGCATCTTCTCACACCCTAATATAACTTTTGATACACCCACTCTAAATTACAGACTGCCATTCTCAAAACCATAGACACTCCAACAACCCACTCACTGATTCTTAGGTCTACACACACATCCACTCACTCACCCGTACAGTCACTCATACTTAGTCACTCAGTACAGGACTATCATATGCACTCATACACCTATATAAACACTCACACACCGCCACTCATCCATAGAGGTACTCACACACCTAGTCAGTCATGCAAAAAACTTAATCACACACCCATTTACTCACCTATACAGTTATACACACACCAGCTCACTTACTCATACAAATACTAGCACATTCTTACACTCTTATACAATCACTGATCCATACAGCCACTCTCACAATCACACACTCTCACTTATAGCCATTTATATACTCCAACACACATATATACTGCCTTTCACATATGTAGTTACTCACACATGTACCACTGAGATATACATTCAATCACTAACACACCCATACACACACTCACCCACCCATACAGTCCATCACAGATGCCACTCTTGAAACCATGCACCCAGTGAATCACCAACTCACACATCTATGCACAGAGTCACACACACCCCACCCACACAAACACTCAGGCACCCATACAGATACTCAGACAATCAATCAATAACCCATGTAGACACTCATGTAGCTATTCAGAAAGCCATGCAGCCGCTTACAAACCAACAGACAGACGGATACAGACATTCACACAGTTTAGTCACTAACCCATGCATTCAGTAAGATACATTTAATCACTCACTTGTAGAGTCAGTCACTCACCACTAAATCATCCATTCAGACACTTATACACCCACTCATTCTTCAATACGCCTTTCCCTATATATATTAAACATATTTAAACTTTACAGAAACACACAGTCACTGGATGATGTCATCAGTGATGTCATTTGAGATGTCATCAGTGATGTCATCAGTGATGTCACTGACCATGTCATGAGTGATGTAATATGTGACGCCATCAGCAGTGCATTGCGTGGGCGCGAGTTATAGTTAGCTGAACTAACTATAACGGGGGAATTTCTATGGTTTTGTACGAGTGAAATGTCCAACTAACTATAACTGTCCCTAAAACCTATGGTTTTTTCAGTGAATATACATATATATATATATATGTATATATATATACACACACCAAGGTGTATTGAAGAATGAGTGGGTGTATGAGTGTCTGTATGGATGATTTAGTGGATGCATGACTGACTGTGTAAGTGAGTGATTAAACATGTCTTAATTAATGCATGGGTGAGTGACTAATCTGTGTGAATGTGTGCATCAGTCTGTCAGTTGGTGTGTAAGTGGCTGCATGGGTTGGTGAGTAGGTACATGAGTGTCTATATGGGTTATTGATTAGTTGTCTGAGTACCTGTATAGGTACCTGAGTGTCTGTGTGGCTGGGTGAGGGGGTGTGTGACTCCCTGCATAGATGTATGAGTGGGTGAATCCCTGGGTGTATGGGTTCATGAGTGCATCTGTGAGGGACTGTATGAGTGCGTGAGTGTGCGTATGGCTGTGTCAGTGAGTGAATGGATGTCTCAGTGGTATATGTGTGAGTAGCTTCATATGTGAAAGGCAGAATGTGTGAGTGTTGAAGTACATGAGTGACTGTATGTGTGAGAGAGTGATTGTGAGAGTGGCTGTATGGGTGAGGGTGTGCTTCTGTCAGCGACTGTATAGGAGAGTAAGTATTTGTTAGTATCTGTATGAGTAGTGAGTGTGTGTGTGTTTCTATATGGGTGAGTAAGTGGCAGTGTGATTGAGTGTTTGGGTAAGTGAACAGGTGTATGAGTAGCTCTATGGGTGACTGACGGTGTATGAGTAGCTGTATGGGTGTATGAGTGTATAAATCAGTGGCTGTATTGGTGAGTGACTGGCTGTATGAGTGCCTGTATGGGTGAGTGAGTGGATGTGTATGTAGACCTATGAATCAGTGAGTGGGTATGTACACACTGGTATTGGTTTGTCAATGGTTTCAAGAATGATAATCTGAAATTTGGAGTGGATGTATGAAAGGTTATATTGGGGTGTGAGTAGGTGCATCAGAGAATATGTGGATGATGTCATGAGTGATGTCATGAGTGATGTCAGTTGAGATGTCATCAGTGATGTCACTGACCATGTCATGAGTGATGTTTTATGTGACGTCGTCAGCAGTGCATTGAGGGCGTGAACAGCTGAATTTCTCTATTTTTGTGCGAGTGAAATGTCAGCCTAACTATAACGTCCCTTTAATATTTGTTTTTTTCTATGAATTTCTAAGGTTTTTTAAAATGCAAATTCCTAACTATAACGTCCCTGAAACCTGTGGTTTTTTCAGTGAATTTCTAAGATTTTTTTAAGTGCTAATTCCTAACTGTAAAGTCCCTCAAACCTTAGGTTTTTTGGTGCATTTCTAAGGTTTTCTAAATGCTAATTCCTAACTATAACGTCCCTGTAAAGAGGCAAGAGAAGTGCAGAAAGCAGCAAGAGAGGCACAGAAAGAAGCAAGATAAATGCAGAAAGAAGCAAGAGAGGTACAGAAAGAAGCAAGAGAGGTGCAGAAAGAAGCAAGAGAGGTACAGAAAGAAGCAAGAGAGATGCAGAAAGAGGTGAGAGAGGTGCAGAAAGATACAAGAGAGGTGCAGAATGAGGCAAGAGAGAAAAGAAGCAAGAGAGATGCAGAAAGAGGTAAGATAGGTGCAGAAAGAGGCAAGAGAGGTACAGAAAAAGGCAAGAGAAGTACAGAAAGAGAAAGAATGGTGCCGAAAGAGTCAAGAGAAGTGCAGAAAGAGGAAGAAAGGTGCAGAAAGAGGCAAGAGAAGTGCATAAAGAAGCAAGAGAGGTACAGAAAGAAGCAAGAGACATGCAGAAAGAGGCAAGTTAGGTACAGGAAGCGGCAAGAGAAGTGCAGAAAGAGGTGAGAGAAGTGCAGAAAGAAGCAATAGAGGTGCAGAAAGAAAAAGAAATGTGCAGAAAGAGGCAAGAGAGGTACAGAACAAGTCAAGAGAGGTGCAGAAAGAGTCAAGAGAAGTGCATAAAGAAGCAGGAGAAGTGCAGACTGAAGCAAGAGAGGTATAGAAAGAAGCAAGATAGGTGCAGAAAGAAGCAAGAGAGGTGCAGAAAGAAGCAAGAGAGATGCAGAAAGAAGCAAAAGAGGTGCAGAAAGAGGCTATAGAGGTGTCATAAGAGGCAACAGAGGTGGGGCTTACTAGAGGTAATAGGTGGGCTAGTTGGCCCCTAAGGACCCTCAGCATTGAAGGGGACTTCATCCCCCAACCCAGAGCATGCCAGGAGGCGCATTTGCAGAGTAGTGCAGAGAGGGGGCAGGGCCTCTGACGAGTTGCAGGCTTCTGTTTTTCTCCTTTTTTAGGAAGGGGGCTGTGTAGCCCCTTCCCTTGATACTTTTTGGGCCCTGGGGACCCCATCCCCCAGGGCCTGAGCCATTTAAAAAAAAAATAAAATAAACCAGGATGGGAACCAAATGGCCCCCCTCCCGAGGCCTATTTCTCCCCCGTGGACCCCATCCCCCAGGGATGGGCCATTTTTTATATCTTTTTTTAAGGAAGGGGGGCGTGTAAGTGCATGGGTAGTGCCGGAGAGAATGGATGAGTGCATGGGTAGTACCTCAGTGAATGGTTGAGTCCAAGGGTAGTGCCTGAGTGATTGGATGAATGCATGGGTAGTGCCTGGGTGATTGGATGAGTGCATGGGTAATCCATGAGTGATTGTATGAGTGCATGGGTAGTGCCTGAGTGAATGGATGACTGCAAGTATAGTGCCTGAATGATTGGATTAGAGTATGGGCAGTGTGTGCGTGATTGGATGAGTGCATGCATAGTGCCTGGGTGATTGGATGAAAGCAAGCATAGTGACTGAGAAAATGCATATGTTCATGGCTAGTGCCTGAGTGAATGCTTGAGTGTAAGAGTAGTGCTTCAGGAATTGGATGAGTGCAAGTGTAGGGCCTGGTTGATTGGATAAATGCATGCTTAGTGCTTGGGTGACTGGATGAGTGCATATGTAGTGCCTGAGAGAAAGCATGAGTTCATGGGTAGTGCCTGAGTAATTATATGAGTGCATGGGTAGTGGTTTAGTGATGGATGAGTGCATGGATAATGCCTGGGTGATAGAATGAGACAGTGCAGAGTGCCTGAGTGAATGGTTGAGTGCAAGGATAGTGATTGAATGATTGGATGAATGCATGGGTAGTGCCTGGGAGACTGGATGAGTGCAAGAGTAGTGTCTGTGTCATTGGATAAGTACATGTGTAGCACATGAGAGAATGCAGAAGTGTATGCATAGTGCCTGAGTGAAAGGATGAGTGCAAGGATAGTGCATGGGTGATTGGATGAGTACAAGGGTTGTGCCTGAATGATTGGATGAGTACATGGGTAGTGCCTGAGTGATTGGATGAGTGCATGGGAAGTGCCTGAGTGACTGGATAAGTGCATGGGTAGTACCTGAGAGAATGCAGGCTTGTATGCATAGTGCCTGAGTGAATGGTTGAGTCCAAGGATAGTGCGTGAGTGATTGGACAAGTGCATGGATAGTACCTAAGTGAATGATTGAGTATAAGAGTGGTGCCTGAGTGATTGAATGAGTGCCATGGGTAGTACCTGATTAAATGTATGAGTGCAAGGATACTGACTGAGTGATTTGATCAGTGCATGAGTAATGCCTGGGGATTGGATGAGAGCAAGGGTAGTGCCCGGGTCATGGTATGAGTGCATGGGTAGTGCCTGGGTGATTGAATGAGTGCATGGGTAGTGCCTCAGTGAATGGATGAGTGCAAGGGTAATGCCTGGCTCATTGGATGAGTGCATGGGTCCTGCCTGGGTGATTGGATGAATGCATGGGTAGTGCCTGAGTGAATGGATGAGTGCAAGGCTGGTGTCTGGGTAATTGGATGAATTCATGGGTAGTGCCTAAGTTAATGGTTGACTGTAATAGTAGTGCCTGGGTGATTGGATAACTGCACAACTAGTAAGTGTGTGATTGCATGAGTGCATGCGTGGTGCCTGGTTGATTGGATGAGTCCATGGGTAGTGCCTCAGAGAATGCATGAGTGCAAAGGTAGTGCCTGAATGATTGGATGAGTGCATAGGTAGTGCCTGAGTGAATGGATTAGTGCAAGGGTAGTGCCTGGCTCATTGGATGAGTGCATGGGTAGTGTCTGGGTGATTAGATGAATGCATGTGTATTGCCCAAGTGAATGGATGAGTGCATGGCTAGTGCCTGGGTGATTGGATGAGTGGCTTGGTAGTGCCTGACTGAATGATTGAGTGTAATAGTAGAGCCTGGGTGATTGGATGAGTGCATGTCTTTTGCATGTCTGATTGCATGAGTGCATTCCTGGTGTCTAGGTGATTGGATGAGTGCATCGGTAGTGCCTGGTTGATTGGATGAGTGCATGGGTAGTGCCTCAGTGAACGGTTGAGTGCAATAGTAGAGCCTGGGTGATTGGATGAGTGCATGACTTGTGCATGTGTGATAGCATGAGAGCATGTGTAGTGCCTGGTTCATTGGATGAGTGCATGGGTAGTGCCTCAGTAAATGCATGAGTGCAAAGGTAGTGCCTGGATCATTGAATGAGTGCATGGGTAGTGCCTGAATGACTAGATTAGTGCAAGGGTAATGCCTGCTTCATTGGATGAGTGCATGGGTAGTGTCTGGGTGATTGGATGAATGCATGGGTAGTGCCTGAGTGAATGGATAAGTGCAAGGATAGTGCCTGGGTGAGTGGATGAGTACATGGGTAGTGCCTGAGTGAATGGTTGAGGGAAATAGTAGAGCCTAGGTGATTGGATAAGTGCCTGACTTGTGCATGTGTGATTGCACAAGTGCATTCGTGGTATCTGGTTGATTGGATGAGAGCATGGGTAATGCCTGAGAATGGAAGAGTATGTGTAGTGTATGAAAGAATGGATAAGTACAAGAATAGTTTTTAAATGATTGGATGAGAGCATCGATAGTGCCTCAGTGAATGCATGAGTTGAAAGGTAGTGCCTCGGTGATTGAGTGCATGGGTAGTGCTTGGGTGAATGGATGAGTGCAAGGGTAGTGCCTTGGTCATTGCATAAGTGCATGGGTAGTACCTCAGTGAATGGTTGAGTGCAAGGGTAGTGCCTGAGTGATTGGACGAGTGCATGGGTAGTGCCTGAGTGAATGGATGAATTCAAGGATAGTGCCTGTGCCTGAATGATTGGATGAGTGCATGGGTAGTGTCTGCGTGATTGGATGAGTGCATGCGTTTAGCCTGGGTGATTGGATGGGTGCAAGCATAGTGCCTGAGAGAATGCATAAGTTCATGGTTAGTGCCTGAGTGAATGCTTGAGTGCAAGAGTAATGCTTCAGTGATTGGATAAGTACAAGGGTAGTGTCTGGGTGATTGGATGAATGCATGCATAGTGCTTGGGTTACTGGATGAGTGCATACACAGTGCCTGAGAGAATGCATGAGTTCATGGGCAGTGCCTGAGTAATTATATGAGTGCATGGGTAGTGCCTGGAGACTGGATGAGTGCAAGAGTAGTGTCTGCGTCATTGGATAAGTACATGGGTAGTACGTGAGAGAATGCAGGAGTCTATGCATAGTGCCTGAGTGAAAGGATGAGTGCAAGGATAGTGCCTGGGTGATTGGATGAGTGCATGGATAGAGCCTGAATGATTGGATGAGTGCATGGGTAGTGCCTGATTGATTGGATGAGTACATGGGTAGAGCCTGAATGATTGGATGAGTGCATGGGTAGTGCCTGAGTGATTGGATGAGTGCATGGCAAGTGCCTGGTTGACTGGGTTAGTGCATGGGTATTACCTGAGAGAATGCAGGAGTGTATGCATAGTGTCTGAGTGAATGGTTGAGTGCAAGGATAGTGCATGAGTGATTGGATGAGTGCATGGGTAGTACCTAAGTGAATGATTGAGTGCAAGTGTAGTGCCTGGATGATTGGATGAGTGCATGGGGAGTACCTGAGTGAATGCCTGAATGCAAGGATAGTGCCTGAGTGAGTGGTTTAGTGCAGGGCTAGTGCCTGGTTGATTGGATGTGTGCAAGGGTAGTGCCTGGCTCATTGGTTGACTGCAGTAGTAGTGCCTGGGTGATTGGATGACTGCATGACTAGTGTGTGTGTAATAGCATGAGAGCATGCATAGTGCCTGGCTGATTGGATGAGTGCATGGGTAGTGCCTCAGTGAAGGCATGAGTGCATGGGTAGTGTCTGAGTGAATGGATGAGTGCAAGGCTAGTGCCTGGGTTATTGGATGACTGCATGGGTAGTGCCTGATTGAGTGGTTGAGTGCAATAGTAGAGCCTGGGTGATTGGATGAGTGCATGTCTTGTGTGTGTGTGATTGCATGAGTGCATTCATAGTGTCTGTTTGATTGAATGAGTGCATGGGTAGTGCCTTTGAGAATGGAAGAGTGTATGAGTAGTGTCTGAAAAAATGGATGAGTACAAGGATAGTTTTTGAATGATTGGATGAGTGCATGGATAGTGCCTCAGTGAATGCATGTGTGCAAAGGTAGTGCCTGGGTGATTGAATGAGTGCATGGGTAGTGCTTGAGTGAATGGATGAGTGCAAGGGTAGTGCCTTGGTCATTTCATAAGTGCATGGGTAGTACTTCAGTGAATGGTTGAGTGCAAGAGTAGTGACTAAGTGATTGGATGAGTTCATGGGTGGTGCCTGAGTAATTAGATGAGTGCATGGGTAGTGATTTAGTGATTGGATGAGTGCAAGGATAGTGCTTGAATGATTGGATGAATGCATGGGTAGTGCCTGGGAGACTGGATGAGTGCAAGAGTAGTGTCTGTGCCATTGGATAAGTACATGGGTAGTACGTGAGAGAATGCAGGAGTGTATGCATAGTGCCTGAGTGAAAGGATGAGTGCAAGTATAGTGCCTGGGTGATTGGATGAATGCATGGGTAGAGTCTGAATGATTGGATGAATGCATGGGTAGTGCCTGAGTGATTGGATGAGTGCATGTGTAGAGCCTGAATGATTGGATGAGTGCATGGGTAGTGCCTGAGTGATTGGATGAGTGCATTGGAAGTGCCCGGGTGACTGGGTAAGTGCATGGGTATTACCTGAGAGAATGCAGGAGTGTATGCATAGTACCTGAGTGAATGATTGAATCCAAGGATAGTGCATGAGTGATTGGATGAGTGCATGGGTAGTACCTAAGTGAATGATTGAGTGCAAGTGTAGTGCCTGGATGATTGGATGAGTGCATGGGGAGTACCTGAGTGAATGCCTGAATGCAAGGATAGTGCCTGAGTGATAGGATGAGTGCATGAGCAATTCCTGGGTGATTGAATGTGTGCAAGGGTAGTGCCTGGCTCATTGGATGAGTGCATGGGTGCCACCTGGGTGACTAGATTAATGCATGGGTAGCACCTGAGTGAATGGTTGACTGCAAGGCTAGTGCCTGGTTGATTGGATGAGTGCATGGGTAGTGCCTGAGTAAATGTTTGACTGCAGTAGTAGTGCCTGGGTGATTGGATGACTGCATGACTAGTGCGTGTGTGATAGCATGAGTGCATGGGTAGTGCGTGGTTGATTGGATGAGTGCATGGGTAGTGCCTCAGTGAATGCATGAGTGCAAAGTTAGTGCCTGGGTGATTGAATGAGTGTATAGGTAGTGCCTGAGTGAATGGATTAGTGCAAGGGTAGTGCCTGGCTCATTGGATGAGTGCATGGGTATTGTCTGGGTGATTAGATGAATGATTGGGTAGTGCCTGAGTGAATGGATGAATGCAAGGCTAGTGCCTGGGTTATTGGATGACTGCATGGGTAGTGCCTGAGTGAATGGTTGAGTGCAATAGTAGAGCCTGGGTGATTGGATGAGTGCATGTCTTGTGCATGTGTGATTGCATGAGTGCATTCGTAGTGTCTGGTTGATTGAATGAGTGTATGGGAAGTGCCTGAGAGAATGGAAGAGTGTATGTGTAGTGTCTGAAAGAATGGATGAGTACAAGGATAGTTTTTGAATGATTGGATGAGTGCATGGATAGTGCCTCAGTGAATGCATGAGTGCAAAGGTAGTACCTGGGTGATTGAATGAGTGCATGGGTAGTGCTTGGGTGAATGGATGCGTGCAAGGGTAGTGCCTTGGTCATTACATAAGTGCTTGGGTAGTACCTCAGTGAATGGTTGAGCGCAAGGGTAGTGCCTGAGTGATTGGATGAGTGCATGGGTAGTACCTGGGTGATTGGATGAGTGCATCGGTAGTGTGTTAGTGCTTGGGTGAGTGGATGGTTAGTGCCTGAGTGAATGGATGAATTCAAGGATAATGCCTGAATGATTGGATGAGTGCATGGGTAGTGCTTGAGTAAATGGATGAGTGCAAGGGTAGTGCCTTGGTCATTACATAAGTACATGGGTAGTACCTCAGTGAATGGTTGAGTGCAAGGGTAGTGCCTGAGTGATTAGATGAGTGCATGGGTAGTGCCTGGGTGATTGGATGAGTGTATGGGTAGTGTGTTAGTGATAGGATGAGTGCATGGTTAGTGACTGAGTGAATGTATGAATTCAAGGATAATGCCTGAATGATTGGATGAGTGCATGGGTAGTGTCTGCATGATTGGATGAGTGCATGCTTATTACCTGGGTGATTGGATGAGTGCAAGCATAGTGCCTGAGAGAATGCATAAGTTCATGGTTAGCGCCTGAGTGAATGCTTGAGTGCAAGAGTAGTGCTTCAGTGATTGGATGAGTGCAAGGGTAGTGTCTGGGTGATTGGATGAATGCATGTGTAGTGCATGGGTTACTGGATGAGTGCATACATAGTGCCTGAGAGAATGCATGAGTTCATGGGTGGTGCCTGAGTAATAAGATGAGTGCATGGGTAGTGATTTAGTTATTGGATGAGTGCAAGGATAGTGCTTGAATGATTGGATGAATGCATGGGTAGTGCCTGGGTGACTGGATGAGTGCAAGAGTAGTGTCTGTGTCATTGGATAAGTACATGGGTAGTACGTGAAAAAATACAGGAGTGTATGCATAGTGCCTGAGTGAAAGGACGAGTGCATGGGAAGTGCCTGAGTTACTGGATAAGTGCATGGGTAGTACCTGAGAGAATGCAGGAATGTATGCATAGTGCCTGAGTGAATGGTTGAGTGCAAGGATAGTGCGTGAGTGATTGGATGAGTGCATGGGTAGTACCTAAGTGAATGATTAAGGTCAAGTGTAGTGCCTGAGTGTTTGGATGAATGCATGGGTAGTCCCTGAGTGAATGCATAAATGTTAGGATACCGACTGAGTGATTGGATGAGTGCATGAGTAATGCCTGGGTGATAGAATGAGTGCAAGGGTAGTGCCTAGCTCATTGGATGAGTGCATGTGTACCACCTGGGTGTCCAGATGAATGCATGGGTAGTGCCTGAGTGAATGGTTGACTGTACTAGTAGTGCCTGGGTGATTGGATGACTGCACCACTAGTGTGTGTGTGATTGCATGAGTGCATGCGTAGTGCCTGGTTGATTGGATGAGTGCCAGGGTAGTGCCTCAGTAAATGCATGAGTGCAAAGTTAGGGCCTGGGTGATGAATAAATGCATGGATAGTGCCTGAGTAAATGTTTGACTGTAGTAGTAGTGCCTGGGTGATTGGATGACTGCATGACTAGTGCGTGTGTGATAGTATGAGTGCATGCGTAGTGCATGGTTGATTGGATGAGTGCATGGGTAGTGCCTCAGTGAATGCATGAGTGCAAAGTTAGTGCCTGGGTGATTGAATGAGTGTATAGGTAGTGCCTGAGTGAATGGATTAGTGCAAGGGTAGTCCCTGGATCATTGGATGAGTGCATGGGTATTGTCTGTGTTATTGAATGACTGCATGGGTAGTGCCTGAGTGAATGGTTGAGTGCAATAGTAGAGCCTGGATGATTGGATGAGTGCCTGTTGTGTGTGTGTGTGATTGCATGAGTGCATTCCTAGTATCTAGTTGAATGCATGAGTGCATGGGTAGTGCCTGAGAGAATGGAAGAGTGTATGTGTAGTGTCTAAAACAATGGATGAGTGCAAGGATAGTTTTTGAATGATTGGATGAGTGCATGGGTAGTACATCAGTGAATGCATGAGTGCAAAGGCAGTACCTGGGTGATTGAATGAGTGCATGGTTAGTGCTTGAGTGAATGGATAAGTGCAAGGGTAGTTCCTGGGTCATTACATAAGTGCATGGGTACTACTGGAGACTATGGATTAGTGCATGGGTAGTACCTCAGTGAGTGGTTGAGTACAAGGGTAGTGATTGGATGAGTGCATTTGTAGTGCCTGGTTGATTGTATGAGTGCATGGGTAGTACCTGAGAGAATGGAAGAGTGTATGTGTAGTGTCTGAAAGTATGGCTGAGTGCAAGGATAGTTTTTGAATGATTGGATGAGTGCATGGGTAGTGTCTGCATGATTGGATGAGTTCATGCATAGTGCCTGGGTGATTGGATGAGTGCAAGCATAGTCCCTGAGAGAATGCATAAGTTCATATTTAGTGCCTGAGTGAATGCTTGAGTGTAATAGTAGAGCCTAGGTCATTGGATGAGTGCATGTCTTGTCCGTGTGTGATTGCATGAGTGCATTCTTAGTGTCTGGTTGATTGATGAGTGGATGGATAGTGCCTGAGAGAATGGAAGAGTGTATGTGAAGTGTCTGAAAGAATGGATGAGTGCATGGGTAGTGCCTCATTGAATGCATGAGTGCAAAGGTAGTGTCTGGGTCATTGCATAAGTGCATGGGAAGAGCTGGAGAGAATGGATGAGTGCATGGGTAATACCTCAGTGAATGGTTGAGTACAAGGGTTGTGCCGGAGTGAAAGGATGAGTGTAAGGCTAGTGCCTGGGTGATTGGATGAGTGCATGGGTAGCATCTGGGTAATTGGATGAATGCATGGGTAGTGCCTGAGTGAATGGATGAGTGAAGTCTAGTGCTTGGGTGACTGGACGAGTGCATTAGTAGTGCCCGAGTGAATGGATGAGTGTAATAGTAGAGCCTGGGTGATTGGATGAGTGCATGACTTGTGCATGTGTGATTGCATGAGTGCATTTGTGGTGTCTGGTTGATTGGATGAGTGCATGGGTAGTGCCTGAGAGAATAGAAGAGTTTATGTGTAGTGTCTGAATGAATGGATGAGTGCAAGGATAGTTTTTGAAAGATTGGATGTGTGCATGGGTGGTGCCTCAGTGAATGCATGAGCGCAAAGGTAGAGCTTGGGTCATTGCATAAGTGCATAGGTAGTGCTTGAGTGAATGGATGAGTGCATGGATAGTACCTCAGTGAATGGTTGAGTGCAAGGGTAGTGCCTGAGTGATTAGATGAGTGGATGTATAGTGCCTGGTTGCTTTGATGAGTGCATGGGTAGTGCCTGGATGATTGGATGAGTGCATGGCTAGTATCTGCATGATTGGATGAGTGCATACGTAGTGCCCTGGTGATAGGATGAGTGCAAGCATAGTGCCTGAGAGAATGCATAAGTTCATGGTTAGTGCCTGAGTGAATGCTTCAGTGCAAGAGTAGTACTCCAGTGATTGGAAGAGTGCAAGGGTAGTGTCTGGGTGATTGGATGAATGCATGCGTAATGCTTGGGTGACTGGATGAGTGCATGTTTAGTACCTGAGAGAATGCATGAGTTTATGGGTAGTGCCTGAGTAATTAGATGAGTGCATGTGCAGTGGATTAGTGTCAGATGAGTGCATGAGTAATGCCTGGGTGATAGAATGAGACCATGGTTGAGTGCAAGGCTAGTGCTTTAATGATTGAATGAATGCATGGGTAGTGCCTCAGGAACTGGATGAGTGCAAGAGTAGTCTCTGCGTCATTGGATAAGTACATGGGTAGTATGTGAGAGAATGCAGGAGTGTATACATAGTGGCTGAGTGAAAGGATGAGTGCAAGGATAGTGCCTGGGTGATTGGATGAGTGCATGGGTAGTGCCTGAATGATTGGATGAGTGCATGGGTAGTGCCTGAGTGATTAGATGAGTGCATGGGAAGTGCCCGGGTGACTGGATAAGTGCATGGGTAGTACCTTGGAGAATGCATGAGTGTATGCATAGTGCCTCAGTGAATGGTTTAGTGCAAGTATAGTGTGTGAGTGATTGGATGAGTGCATGGGTAGTACCTGAGTGAATGCAGGAGTGCAAGGATACTGACTGAGTGATTGGATGAGTGCCTGAGTAATGTTTGGGTGATTGAATGATTGCAAGGGTGATGACTGGCTCATTGGATGAGTGCATGGGTACCGCCTGGGTGATTAGATGAATGCATGGGTAGTAACTGAGTGAATGGTTGAGTGCAAGGCTAGAGCCTGGTTGATTGGATGAGTGCATGGGTAGTGCTTGAGTGAATGGTTGACTGTAATATTAGTGCCTGGGTGATTGGATGACTGCACAACTAGTGCATGTGTGATTGCATGAGTGCATGCGTAGTGCCTGGTTGATTGGATGAGTGCATGGGTAGTGCTTTAGTGAATGCATGAGTGCAAAGGTAGTGCCTGGGTGATTGAATAAGTGCATGGGTAGTGCCTGAGTGAATGGATGAATGCATGGGTAGTGCCTGAGTGAATGGATGAGTGCAAGGCTAGTACCTGGGTTATTGCATGACTGCATGGGTAGTGCCTGAGTGAATGGTTGAGTGCAATAGTAGAGCCTGGTTGATTTGATGAATGCATGTCTTCTGCGTGTGTGATTACATGAGTGTATTCGTGGTGTCTGGTTGATTGAATGAGTGCATGGGTAGTGCCCAAGAGAATGGAAGAGTGTATGTGGAGGGTCTGAAAGAATGGATGATGCAAGGATAGTTTTTGAATGATTGGATGCGTTTATGGGTAGTGCCTCAGTGAATGCATGAGTGCAAGGGCAGTGCCTGGGTGATTAAATGAATGCATGGGTAGTGCTTGTGTGAATGGATGAGTGCAAGGGTAGTGCCTGGGTCATTGTAAGAGCATGGGTGGTGCTAGAGAGAATGGATGAGTGCATGGGTAGTACCTTAGTGAATGGTTGAGTGCAGGGGTAGTGCCTGAGTGATTGGATTAGTACATGGGTAGTACCTGGGTGATTGGATGAGTGTATGGGTAGTGTGTGAGTAATCAGATGAGTGAATGGGTAGTGCCTGAGTGAATGGATGAGTGCAAGGATAGTGCCTCAATGATTGGATGAGTGCATGGGTAGTATCTGCAGGAATGGATGAGTGCATGCATAGTGCCTTGGTGATTGGATGAGTGCAAGCATAGTGCCTGAGAGAATGCATAAGTTCATGGTTAGTGCCTGAGTGAATGCTTCAGTGCAAGAGTAGTACTCCAGTGATTGGAAGAGTGCAAGGGTAGTGTCTGGGCGATTGGATGAATGCATGTGTAATGCTTGGGTGACTGGATGAGTGCATGCATAGTACCTGAGAGAATGCATGAGTTTATGGGCAGTGCCTGAGTAATTAGATGAGTGCATGTGTAGTGGTTTAGTGTCAGATGAGTGCATGAGTAATGCCTGGGTGATAGAATGAGACCATGGTTGAGTGCAAGACTAGTGCTTTAATGATTGAATGAATGCATGCGTAGTGCCTCAGGAAATGGATGAGTGCAAGAGTAGTCTCTGCGTCATTGGATAAGTACATGGGTAGTATGTGAGAGAATGCAGGAGTGTATACATAGTGGCTGAGTGAAAGGATGAGTGCAAGGATAGTGCCTGGGTGATTGGATGAGCGCATGGATAGTGCCTGAATGATTGGATGAGTGCATGGGTAGTGCCTGAGTGATTAGATGAGTGCATGGGAAGTGCCTGTGTGACTGGATAAGTACATGGGTAGTACTTGGGAGAATGCATGAGTGTATGCATAGTGCCTGAGTGAATGGTTTAGTGCAAGTATAGTGTGTGAGTGATTGGATGAGTGCATGGGTAGTACCTAAGTGAATGATTGAGTGCAAGTGTAGTGCCTGAGTGATTGGATGAGTGCATGGGTAGTACCTGAGTGAATGCATGAGTGCAAGGATACTGACTGAGAGATTGGATGAGTGCCTGAGTAATGTTTGGATGATTAAATGATTGCAATGGTAATGACTGGCTCATTGGATGAGTGCATGGGTACTGCCTGGGTGATTAGATGAATGCATGGGTAGTAACTGAGTGAATGGTTGAGTGCAAGGCTAGAGCCTGGTTGATTGGATGAGTGCACGGGTAGTGCCTGAGTGAATGGTTGACTGTAATATTAGTGCCTTGGTGATTGGATGACTGCACAACTAGTGCATGTGTGATTGCATGAGCGCATGCGTAGTGCCTGGTTGATTGGATGAGTGCATGGGTAGTGCTTTAGTGAATGCATGAGTGCAAAGGTAGTACCTGGGTGATTGAATAAGTGCATGGGTAGTGCCTGAGTGAATGGATGAATGCATGGGTAGTGCCTGAGTGAATGGATGAGTGCAGGCTAGTACCTGGGTTATTGCATGACTGCATGGGTAGTGCCTGAGTGAATGGTTGAGTGCAATAGTAGAGCCTGCGTGTGTGATTGCATGAGTGTATTTGTTGTGTCTGGTTGATTGAATGAGTGAATGGGTAGTGCCCAAGAGAATGGAAGAGTGTATGTGGAGTGTCTGAAAGAATGAATGAGTGCAAGGATAGTTTTTGACTGATTGGATGTGTGCATGGATAGTGCCTCAGTGAATGCATGAGTGCAAGGGCAGTGCCTGGGTGATTAAATTTATGCATGGGTAGTGCTTGTATGAATGGATGAGTGCAAGGGTAATGCCTGGGTCATTGCATAAGAGCATGGGTGGTGCTAGAGAGAATGGATGAGTGCATGGGTAGTACCTTAGTGAATGGTTGAGTGCAAGGGTAGTGCCTGAGTAATTGGATTTGTACATGGGTAGTACCTGGGTGATTGGATGAGTGTATGGGTAGTGTGTGAGTAATCAGATGAGTGAATGGGTAGTGCCTGAGTGAATGGATAAGTGCAAGGATAGTGCCTCAATGATTGGATGAGTGCATGGGTAGTATCTGCAGGATTGGATGAGTGCATGCATAGTGCCTGGGTGATTGGATGAGTGCAAGCATAGTGCCTGAGAGAAATCATAAGTTCATGGTTAGTGCCTGAGTGAATGCTTGAGTGCAATAATGGGGCCTGGGTGATTCGATGAGTGCATGACTTCTGCGTGTTTGATTGCATGAGTACATTCGTGGTGTCTGGTTGATTGGATGAGTGCATTCGTAGTGTCTGGTTGATTGGATGAGTGCATGGTTAGTGCCTGAGAGAATGGTAGAGTGTATGTGTAGTGTCTGAAAGAATGGATGAGTGCAAGGATAGTTTTTGAATGATTGGATTAGTGCATGGGTAGATCCCCAGTGAATGCATGAGTGCAAAGGTAGTGCCTGGGTCATTGCATAAGTGGATCAGTAGTGCTGGAGAGAATGGATGAGTGCATGGGTAGTACTTCAGTGAATGGTTGAGTGCAAGGGTAGTGCCTGAGTAAATCGATGAGTGTAAGGCTAGTGCCTGGGTGATTGGATGAGTGCATGAGTAGTGCCTGTGTTATTGGATGAGTGTATGGTTAGTGAGTGAGTGATTGGATGAGTGCATGGGTAGTGCCTGAGTGAAAGGATGAGGGCAAGGATAGTGCCTCAATGATTGGATGAGTGCATGGGTAGTATCTGCATGATTGGATCAGTAAATGCATAGTGCCTGGGTGATTGGATGAGTGCAAGCACAGTGCCTGAGAGAATGCATAAGTGCATGGTTAGTGCCTGAGTGAATGCTTGAGTGTAATAGTAGAGCCTGGGTGATTGGATGAGTGCATGACTTGTGCATGTGTGATTGCATGAGTGCATTCGTGGTGTCTGGTTGATTGGATGAGTGCATGGGTAGTGTCTGAGAGAATGGAAGAGGGTATGTGTAGTGACTGAAAGAATGGATGAGTGCAAGGATAGTTTTTGAAAGATTGGATGAATGCATGGGTAGTGCCTAAGTGAATGCATGAGTCCAAAGGTAGAGCCTGGGTGATTGAATGAGTGCATGAGTAGTGTTTTAGTGAATGGATGAGTGCAAGGGTAGTGCCTGGGTCATTGCATAAGTGCATGGGTAGTGCTTGAGAGAATGGATGAGTGCATGGGTAGTACCTCAGTGAATGGTTGAGGGCAAGGGTAGTGCCTGGTTGATTGGATGAGTGCATGGGTAGTGGCTGGTTGACTGGATGAGTGCATGGGTAGTGTGTTAGTGAATGGATGAGTGCATGGGTAGTGCCTGAGTGAATGGATGAGTGCAAAAATAGTGCCTGAATGATTGGATGAGTGCATGGGTAGCATCTGCATGATTGGATGAGTGCATGCATAGCGCCCTGGTGATTGGATGAGTGCAAGCATAGTGCCTGAGAGAATGCATAAGTTTATGGTTAGTGCCTGAGTGAATGCTTGAGTGCAAGAGTAGTGCTTAAGTGATTGGATGAGTGCAAGGGTAGTGTCTGTGTGATTGGATGAATGCATGCGTAGTGCTTGGGTGACTGGATGAGTACAGACGTAGTGCCTGAGAGAATGCATGAGTTCATGGATAGTGCCTGAGTATTTAGATGAGTGCATGGGTAGTGGTTCAGTGGTAGATGAGTGTATGGGGAGTGTCTGGGTGATAGATAATGATTGGATGAATGCATGGGTAATGCCTGGGGTACTGGATGAGTGCAAGAGTAGTGTCTGCATCATTGGATAAGTACATGGTTAGTACGTGAGAGAATGCAGGAGTGTATTCAGAGTGCCTGAGTGAAGAGATGATATTGTGCAAGGATAGTGTCTGGGTGATTGGATGAGCTCATGGGTAGTGCCTGAATCATTGGATGAGTGCATGGGTAGTGCCTGAGTGACTGGATGAGTGCATGGGAAGTGCCCAGGTGACTAGATAAGTTCATGGGTAGTACCTGAGAGAATGCAGGAGTGTATGCATAGTGCCAGAGTGAATGGTTGAGTGCAAGGATAGTGCGTGAGTGATTAAATGAGTGCATGGGTAGTACCTAAGTGAATGATTGAGTGCAAGATCAATGCGTGAGTGATTGGATGAGTTCCAGACTATGAAGAGCAGAACTTTTTACGAACCCTGAGCGTACAAGTAAAAGGGACCTTGTTTGGGCCAAGGAGTGTTTTTAAAAAAACACGTTACTGTGAATGAGAGGGAAAAGAGATGTGTAAGCCCAGTGTGCGAAAGTACATTGTACTGAAAACTGTGCCTACCACCGAGCCTTATCTCCTAGGGCTTAAAAGTTTTTATGATCGTTTTTTATTGACGAGGTTCCGGCTGGACCTCTTTCACTACCTATTGGCACACCCCAAAGGCTCGCATAGAGGACAGTGCCTCATGCCCTGTGGCTGCGACGGTGAGTCTCCTCAGGACATGATGCACTCTTTAATGTTTTGTACTTTTTATGCTGTTCCTAGAAAGTTATATATCATCCCCATTCTTAAAAAATGGGTTTTAGGAGGGTGAGACCAGCGTTTATTTTTTTACAACTTCTTTCTAGTGACACTGTTTTGTACACTCTTAACTTTTTACGGGTCTCCGTCAGACTCAGGGCAAGCTGTGATTAAATTTTGTATTGTAAATCATGTATTTTTATCCTGTGTTTAGATTACCCGGAACTTACTATGTTTGTCAATTTGTAAATTGAATGATGGTATATTGATGTTTGTATGACTTTCCTGGTTTTATCTTTAAAGCCGCATAAAGTTTATTGATTGATTGATTGAGTTCATGGGTAGTTCCTGAGTTAATGCATGAGTGCAAGGATACTGACTGAGTGATTGGATGAGTGTATGAGTAATGCCTGGGTGATTGGATAAGTGCAAGGGTAGTTCCTGGGTCATTAGATGAGTGCATGGGTAGTGCCTGAGAGAATACAGCAGTGTATGTGTAGTGCCTGAGTGATTGGATGAGTGCATGGGTAGTTCCTGGGAGATTTCACGAGTGCATGGGTAGTGCCTTGGTCATTGGATAGTGCATGGGTATTGCGTAAGTGATTGGATGAGTGCAAGGGCAGTGCATGAGTGAATAGATGAGTGCATGAGAATTGCATGAAGAAATGGATATGTGGAAGCGTTAGTGTATGATTGTTGAGACGAGTGCAAAGGTACTGCTTGAGTAAATGCAAAGTTAGTCACTATGTGATTCATAAGTGTTCTGGTAGTGTGTGTATGAATGGATGAGTGCATGGGTTATGCAATATACAGTACATTCTATTGTTTTAAACTTATGCCTATTAGCTCTATGATATATGTTAAAAAACATCTTCAAATGAGAACGTACATCAAACTTCAAAACTGTCAAATTTTCAAATATAATACAAAGCAATTTCAATACAAATGTGGTAGGGGGTAGGTCGACCCGCTACTAAGATATACGTGTAATTTTAGGGTACCTCTGCGTGTTAACGCACATGCGAAAAGTACCAGTGCCCAAAAGGTATACATTTCTACCACGCTCACTGGCCTTTCATCTTTCCCTTGGTGATAAACCAAGGATAGCGGATTAGGTAGTAATGACAGATATCCTGGGTTTTGGCGCTATATAAAAATATCACCCTTATCATGATAAGGAGGCCAAGTCAAATACTCATGATCAAACAGCAGAAGATATATTCCAGGAAATTGTTTTTACATGTTTTTGTAATGTTCAAGTGGGGTATTGATACCTGATTTATACCTCAGTGTGGTGGTGTTTCCAACGAGCTGATCTGTCACGCGACTGCCATATTTTATGACTCTGTGGAATACAGTGTTATACATGGATTTCTTACTAAATTAAGAAATATAACGTGCCTTCATCAGATCAGGTGACCTCCAGAGAAAGGATTTGGTTGGAATTGATTTCTTCACCTCGGTCCTTCTTGGTTCATGTCCCTACGCTCAGTGTGATCTTGGACAGTAGTAAAATGTTACACTACGTCGGTTCATTAGCTTTCACATCTGCTTCTGCCCTCGAAATGTACACCATGCGGTTCCTCACAGCAATCTGCGGATCTCAGCTGAGGGTCCTAGGCAGGGACGGGTCTTCCGTATACATCAACGTCCCTCGGAAGTATGGCACCTCACTGGCCTCAAGAGAGGCGGTGCTGCCTGTTCTCTGCAGTGTTGCCTGCACCCAGAGATGCTGTCCATCTGGGAGGTCACTGGTTCGAGGCGCTGCCTGCTCCAAGCATTCACAGCTGCAGGAGCTCTGTGCACTCAGATCTCAGGCTTGCATTGATGTCTCCTCTCGGGGTGCTGGCTACTGTGTGCATATCTAGGTTGGAAGTACTGTCTGCTCGCAGCAACGGTCGAGGTTGCAGACAGGATCTTGTTCCAGGCAGGTGGAGGGCCTGTTCTCATAGATGCTGCCTGCTTGTTCTATTTACGAGTTGGAGCGCAGTTCAGAGTGAAGTCAGGGAACATATCCCATCTAGATGTGCTGCCTGCACCTAGCGCATGCTTCTGAGATTAAGATGCTGTCTGCCACGTGTGATGCTTGTTCACGCAGGCTGAGGGAGCTGGTGACTCACAGAGTGCCCATACTAACTATAGCTACTCCCTACTCTGAGCTTGCCATCCAAGGCATCACTCAGTCGCTGCCTGCTCCATGTGGGACCCCGGGTAGAGTCACTGCCTCTTCTCTGTGCCCTCCAAGGCGATGTTTGCTGCCTTGTTCAGTGTGCAACTATTTGTGACCCCAGTCTGGCATTCTTGCCTGTTGTCTGAGTGTTCCCAGGTGACGGAATCTGCCGCCTTTTGTATGCGTGGATCCTGGCAGTGGGTGCTGCCTGCTCCAGAGCAACAATGCCACAGGTTGCAGTGTGTGTGGTCCCAGCCTAGAGAAGCTGTCTTCTCTCTCTGTGACCCCAGACTCGAGTTACTGCCTGTTTTCTCTCTGTGCCCCAGGATGAAGTTGCTGCCTGCTCTCTTTGTGGACCCCGAGAAAAGTTCCCGCCTGTGCTCTTTAAGATCCAATCTTGCCTGCTCACTGAGAGCTCCCAGCCGGCGGTGCTGCCTGCTCTCATAATGACCCCGACTTCAGCTTCTGTCTGCTCGGTGTGTGTAAATATGGGCTGGAGCTGAGCTGCAGGCTGAAGCGGTTGTGAATGTGTAGATCAGGCTGTAGGCTGTCGAGGATCACATGCAGGCCCTCCCCCTCGCCTCAGGATTGGTGTCCCTCGTAGCTCACATTGTGCAGCAGTGTGATCGCTGATTGCAGTGATGCTGTCTGCATTACACATCAGTGCGTGCCCTGAGAGCCTTAGAATATCTGAATGCATAAAAGCAACTGCAGATCTACAGATCAAAGTGTTAATCCCTTTACAGTAGCTCATGGGATTAATGCATGTACTGCAGAGATCCGGACCTATATAACAGGTTCTAAATTTAGTATGATGTGTCATGGGATCAATGCCCCTGTTGCTTACATCTGAGGCTATTCTGCGAATTAGAGGCTAATATGCCCCCTTCCCCCAGGCAATTTTCAGTCCCAGGGACCGAATCCCCCGGGGCTTTGCCATTTCTTTTTCTTTAAAAAAAAAATATATTTTAAAGGGGGGGGACCGCATGGCTCCAAACCCCAGGCCGATTTTGCCCTGGGGACACCATCTCCGGCGCCACGCCATTTTGTTTTAAAAAATTTAAAAAGGGCGGGGGCCTAGTGGCCCTCCTTCCAGGCCATTTTCGGCCCTGAGGAACCCATACCCCGGGGCTTGGCCTCTCGTTGGGGACTGTGGGGGAGCCCCAAGGTCCCTGCGGTCCCTGCCAGCTCCCCGCCTCCTGCAGGAGCCGGCATTGTTTTTGGGCAGAGGGAGCTGCTAACATACAGCTCCCTCTGCCTAAAAGAAATTCTGCTTCGCTTTATGGAAGCGAGAGCATTTTCCATGCTCTTGCTACCATGAAGCAAAGCAGCGTTTGCTATGGCATGGCGGGAGCAGGCTCCCACCAAGCCATAGCAAACTGCAATGTCCCGGGGGTGGGCACCCCGGGACATTGCTGGAGCCGGCCCTGGGGGTTGGCTGTCCCCAGAGCCATGGAGGGCTCCTGGAGGGCGGCCGCGCAGCCCCCCTCCCAACTTCTGTGTAGCTCTGGGGAGGTGGTGGTTCCCAGGCCGGGGGTCCACAACGGACCCCCACATTTACTTAATTTGTGCCCTGGGGAGGTGGTGGTTCCAGGGGCTGTGTGGGGGGGCTCGAGCTTTTTTTTATATTATAATTACTTTTGGAGGGAGCGGAGCGGAGTTCCACTGAGTTTTGTTCCAACGCCCTGGAACTCCACGTAGAGGCACTATGCCTGCTCCGCCCACCCTTACCGTTTGGGCTCCGGGACTCAAAGACTTTGGTGCGAAGTATTGATATCTAAATATATATACACATATCTTTATCTATCTATCTATCTATCTATCTGTCTGTCTATCTATCTATCTATCTATCTATCTATATATATATTCACTGAAAAAACCATGGGATTCAGGGACGTTATAGTTAGTTGGACATTTCACTCGTACAAAACCATAGAAATTCCCCCGTTATAGTTAGTTAAGCTAACTATAACTCGCGCCCCCGCAATGCACTGCTGATGACGTCACATATTACATCATTCATGACATGGTCAGTGAGATGTCATCAGTGATGTCACTGACCATGTCATGAATGATGTAATATGTGACGTCATCAGGAGTGCATTGCGGGGCGCGAGTTGTAGTTAGCTGAACTAACTATAACGGGGAATTTCTATGGTTTTGTACGAGTGAAATGTCCAACTAACTATAACGACCCTGAAACCCATGGTTTTTTCAGTGAATTTCTAAGGTTTTTAAATGCTAATTTCTAACTATAACGTGCCTGAAACCTATGGTTTTTTCAGTGAATTTCAATGGTTTTTTAAATGCTAATTTCTAACTATGCCTACAAAGTTAGGACATGTGAAGAAAGAGGAAGAAAAGCGCAGAAAGAAGCAAGAGAAATGCAGAAAGAGGCAACAGAAGTCCAGAAAGATGAAGAAAAGTGCAGGAAGAAGCAAGAGATGTGCAGAAAGAACCAACAGAGGAGCAGAAAGTCCTCCTGTGCCCCCAACTTTTTACTGACGGGTACTGGTGGTAACTGACTCTAAATAACCAGGACCAGAGCCAGTGCTATGCTAAAAGACACTTAGAATACAGTGAAAACACCTACATACACTAGGGTACACTATGGGTTGGGGTACCCCTGTAATTAGCATGACCTCCTCTGTATTTGCCATGAGTTAGTGCCTGGGTCATTGCATGAGTACATGAGTAGTGACTGGATGATTAGAGTACTGCAAGGACAGTGCATGGTGAATTTATAAGTGCCTGGGTTTTGGCGGAGTGATTGGATAAGCACATGGTGCACGCTGGGTGATTGAAGGAGTGCATGGGTAGTGACAGGGCGATGGCTGGACTGCATGGGTACTGCTCAGGGTATTGTAGCAGTGCATGAGTTAGTGCATGGGTCACTGCATGAGTGCATGGGTAGTGACTGGATGATTAAAGTGCTGCAAGGAGAGTGCATGGTGAATTTATAAGTGCTTGGATTTTGGCGGAGTAATTGCATAAGTACACACGTCACATCAGGCCCCGCCCCCTCCCTTCACCACTGTGCAAACGCGCCCCCTGGCGGGTTTTATGTTGGGGGATTAATTCCCCTTGAATCATGAGGGTCCCTGGGGGCCAACTAGCCCACCAGCTACCTCCAGTAAGCGCCACAGAGCTGCGTTGCAGAGTGGTGTAAAAAGGGGGCGTGGCCTTGGACCACCTCTCTGCAACGCAGCTCCCTGGTGCTTACTGGAGGTACCTGGTGGGCTAGTTGGCCCTCAGGAACCCTCAGGATTCAAGGGGACTTAATCCCCCAACTTAAAACGTGCCACAGGGTGCGTTTGCACACTTGTCACATCAGGCCACGCCCCCTCCCTGCACCACTGTGCAAACGCGCCCCCTGGAGCGTTGTAAATTGGGGGATTAAATCCCTTTGAGTCCTGAGGGTCCCTGGGGGCCAACTAGCCCACCAGCTACCTCCAGTTAGCGCCACAGAGCTACATTATAGAGAGGTGTAAAAAGGGGCGTGGCCTCTTAACACCTCTCTGCAACGCAGCTCCCTGGCGCATACTGGAGGTACCTGGTGGGCTAGTTTGCCCCCAGGGACCCTCAGGATTGAAGGGGACTTAATCCCCCAATTTACAATGTGCCAGGGCGTGCGTTTGCACACTTGCTATGTCAGGCCCCGCCCCCTCCCTGCACCACTGTGCAAACGCGCCCCCTGGCGAGTTGTAAATTGGGGGATTAATTCCCCTTGAGTCCTGAGGGTCCCTGAGGGCCAACTAGCCCACCAGGTACCTCCAGTAAGCGCCACAGAGCTGCGTTGCAGAGAGGTGTAAGAAGGGGTGTGGCCTCTGAACACCTCTCTGCAACGCAGCTCCCTGGCGCATCAGTACCTGGTGGGCTAGTTTGCCCCCAGGGACCCTCAGGATTGAAGGGGATTTAATCCCTCAATTTATAATGTGCCAGGGGGTGCATTTGCACACTTGCTATGTCAGGCCCCGCCCCCTCCCTGCACCACTGTGCAAACATGCCCCCTGGCGCGTTGTAAATTGGGGGATTAATTCACCTTGAGTCCTGAGGGTCCCTGAGGGCCAACTAGCCCACCAGGTACCTCCAGTAAGCGTCAGAGAGCTGCGTTGCAGAGAGGTGTAAAAAGGGCCGTGGCCTCTGGACACCTCTCTGTAAAGCAGCTCCCTGGCGCATACTGGAGGTACCTGGTGGGCTAGTTGGCCCCCAGGGACCCTCAGTATTCAAGGGGAATTGATTCCCCAACTTACAATGCGCCAGGGGGCGCGTTTGCTGAGTGCTGCAGGGAGGGGGCGGGCCTAGCCGCGATGCTGGCTTTAAAAAAAAAAAAAAATTTAACAAGGAGGGTTTTGTGGCCCCCCTTCTCTTGCCTTTTTTTGGGCCCTGGGGACCCCATCCCCCAGGGCCTGACCCCTTTATTTTTTATGTAAACGGGAGGGGGGCCGCGTGGGCCCCCCTCCCATGGCCAATTCCGGCCCCGGTGACCCCATCTCCTGGGGCATGGCCACATATATTTTTTTTAAAGGAGGGGGGCTGTGTGGCCCCCTCCTGAGGTCTCTATTGGCCCCGAGGACCCCATCCCCCGGGGCTGGCGTTTATTTATTAATTTTTTTATTTGGGGAGGGGGGCGTGTGGCTCCCCTCCCGGGCCACTTCTGGCCCTGGGGACCCATCCCCCGGGGCCTGGCCATCCTTTTGTTTTTTTATTTTTGGGAGGGGGCCACGTGGCCCCCTCCTCAGGCCAATTATGGCCCCGGGGATCCCATCCCCCAGGGCCTGGCCTCTCCGTTTTTTAAAAATTATTATTCACAGGGGAGGGGGCCGCGTGGCCCCCTCCCGAGCCACTTCTGGCCCCAGGGACCCCATCCCCTGGGGCCAGCCCTATCCATTGGGGACCATGGGGGTCCCCAATTCCCCCAGGGTCCCGCCGGCTCCCCGCCTCTTGCGGGAGCCAGCATTGCTTTGGATTTTGGAAGCGAGAGCAGGTTTCCCTGCTCTCGCTTCCAAAATCCAAAGCAAGTTTGCTATGACAGGGAGGGAGCCGCGCGGCTCCCGCCCTGTCATAGCAAACAGAGGGCACCCCGGGACACTGCAGGAGCCGGCCCTGGGGGTGGCAGTCCCCAGGGCCATGGAGGGCTCCAGGAGGGGGGCCGCACGGCCCCCCTCCCTCCTTCTCATTGCCCCGGGGAGGTGGTGGTCCCCGGAGCCGGGGGTACGCTACGGACCCCCAAATCTCAATATTAAGTGCCCCGGGGAGGTGGTGGTCCCCGGGGCAGTGTGGGGGGGCTTGGCCCCCCCACACACTAATTATTTTTTTAGCCCCGGGGAGGTGGCGGTCCCCGGGGCTCGGGGGGCCGTGGGGCCCCCGCCAATTATCATAAATGCTCTGGGGAGGTGGCAGTCCCCGGAGCAGCATGGGGGGTTGGGACCCCCCATGCTTTTCTTTAGGTAGCCCCGGGGAGGTGGCGGTCCCCGGGGCTATGGGGGCTGCGTGCCCCCCGCATTTATTTTAATAAGCCCCGGGGAGGTGGTGGTCCCCGGGGCTGCGGGGGCCCCCGTGGGCCCCCGCAACATTATTTATAAGTGCCCCCGGGACCTTGCCCACCCGGGGGCTTTTTGAATACGAAGCGCAGGAGCCCGCGCTTCGTTTTAAAAAAAAAAAATTGTCCGGATTCGCGCACCCAGTGCGAATTCAGCCAATTTTCTTTTTAAAAAAAATGCTTTTTTTGGCCCTGGGGGTCCTTGTGGAACACCCTGAGCAGGCCTAGGGGGTCAGGATGTTTCTACCCTGCCCCCTTTTCTTTTTTTTCACCTTTGTTTTTCTGTTTTCTTGTGACTCAGTTCTACTGAGTCACAAGATGGCTGCCAACACTTCCTGGTTTGGAGTGTTGGCAGCCAATTAGAATAAAGCTCGTGGTCGGGAGGGTTCGCGAACCCTCCTCGGCCCTAGATATCGAAACTTTTATTTTTTGAATTTCTCACCAACTTTTGAACGGATTTACACCATTTAAAAAAGGACGCTTTCTGAACTAAGCACTACCTTTTTGCCAAATTTGGTGTAATTCCGTTCAGCAGTTCGAGCTGTAGCCGTGTCTAAAGTTTCCTATGGGAAATTGATTTTCCGACCCCTATTTTTTGGATTTCTCAGGAACTACTGAACGGATTTACACCATTTAACAAAAAGGACTCTTTCTGAACCAAGGGCTACCTTTTTGCCAAATTTGGTGTAATTCCGTTCAGCAGTTCGGGCTTTAGCCGTGTCTAAAGTTTCCTATGGAAATTAACATGGAGAAAACACGTTTTGAGACCCCCTTTTTTCTCGGCCCCGCTTGGTGAATCACCCCGAAACTTTCAAGACAGGAGCTGACCGTAGCGCCCCACTAGTTTTGAAAATTTCACGAAGATTCGTCAAACGACGCTAAAGTTATTGGGAAAACAAAAAATGCTTTTCCTATGGAAAATAGGTCCTAACTATAACTACCTACTGGCGACCGCCAGTAGGTAATATATATATACATATATGTGCGTGTGTATATATATATATTAGATGTGAGCCACTTTTTGACATCAATCATTAACAACAAATACTGTGATTGCTCAATATTAGTTGGGACATAATGTACAATTAATTGTACAAAATGTATTATAACAAATCGAGGATGAATTGATGCAGGAATAGCGAGTGGTGACACATGTGACAGGAGTTAAAAGGGATCTGGTTTTTCCCATTGGGACAAACAACATGTATTCCTCAATGAATGTAGCAGAAGAAAGATATCTTTATTTAAGTATTGTATCCATGGGAAATTTAGCTGTTTGCCCAATGTTGTGTCCTCGTTCCTCTTTTGTGTTTGAATAGTGGAAAAGTGAGCACCCTGAAAAATTTAACACGTTTTAATTAAGACATTGAAGGGAGTCTGCTTTCTAATTCAGAAGAAATATCATTGAATCCACAGTCTGTTGCCAGTTTCTCTTATACAATAATCACGTGTGCAAAGGGGTTAAATAATCACGACTAATTGCAGCGTGACTATGTGATCAAGGCCGTTTCACAGCTGCTGAAACACATCATGGACAATGCACATGCACTAAAACTTTGAAAATAAAATAAATAGCTTACGCACAATATTGGAGTCCGTGCCTGCTTTCTGTGTGATGTTAAAGAAGAAGGATTGATGTTGCATATATACATATATATATTCACTGAAAAAAACCATAGGTTTCAGACATGTTATAGTTAGGAATTAGCATTTAAAAAACCTTTGAAATTCACTGAAAAAACCATAGGTTTTAGGGACAGTTATAGTTAGTTGGACATTGCACTCGTACAAAACCCGTGAAATTCCCCCGTTATAGTTAGTTCAGCTAACTATAACTCGCGCCCCCGCAATGCACTGTGAAACCAGTCAATGTTAGCCTATGGAAGGAAATTCAAGTTACTGGTAAGTACGGTTAAAATTACTTTTCAGGATCAGTACTGGGCTCAAAGATGCAGCACTGAGGTCTCTCCTGATAACAGGTGAGTAAATCGGAATTCGTAGTTCGGCTGATTTTAGAGGAATAATATAAAGTTCCAAAACTCCACACTTAGAAGAATTTCCAAGTGAAACCAGTCAATGTTAGCCTACGGAAGGAAATTCAAGTTACTGGTAAGTACGGTTAAAATTACTTTTCAGGATCAGTACTGGGCTCAAAGATGCAGCACTGAGGTCTCTCCTGATAACAGGTGAGTAAATCGGAATTCGTAGTTCTGCAGATTTTAGAGGAATATTTGTATGTTTCAAAAATCGACACTTAGAAACTTTTTCAGCAAAAAGCAGGCAATGATAACCTATGGAAGGAAATTCAAGTTACTGGTAAGTACGGTTAAAATTACTTTTCAGGAGCAGTACTGGGTTCAAAGATGCAGCACTGAGGTCTCTCCTGATAACAGGTGAGTAAATCGGAATTCGTAGTTCGGCTGATTTTAGAGGAATATTTGCACAATGGTGAAGGAAGGGGTGGGGCCTGAGGTGACATGTCTGCAAACACGCCCTGTGGCGCGTTTTAAGTTGGAGAATTAATTCCTCCTCAATCCCGAGAGTCGCTAGGGGCCAACTAGCCCACCAGATACCTCCAGTATGCGCCAGAGAGCTGTGTTGCAGAGAGGTGTTCAGAGGCCACGCCCCTTTTTGCACCTCTCTGCAACGCAGCTCTGTGGCGCTTTCTGGACGTACCTGGTGGGCTAGTTGGCCCCCAGGGACCCTCAGGATTGAAGGGGATTTAATTCCCCATCTTAAAAAGCGCCACGGGGCCTTTTTGCACACATGTCACCTGAAGCACCGCCCCCTCCCTTCACCACTGTGCAAACGCACCCCGTGGCGCGTTTTAAGTTGGGGGATTAAGTCCCTTGAATCCTGAGGGTCCCTGGAGTCCAACTAGCCCACCATGTACCTCCAAAAGCGCCACAGAGCTGAGTTGCAGAGAGGTGTAAAAGGGGCGTGGCCTCTGTACACCTCTCTGCAACGCAGCCCTGGCGCATACTGGAGGTTCCTGGTGGGCTAGTTGGCCCCCAGGGACCCCCAGTATTCAAGGGGAATTCGTTCCCCTCTGCAAACGCGCCAGGGGCGCGTTTACAGAGTGGTAAAGGAAGGGGGCGGGCCTGCGGCACAATCGTTTTTTTTTTATTATTATTTTTTTCCCGAAGAGGGACTGTGTGGCCCCCCTTCCTTTTTCCTTTTTTTGGGCCCTGGGGACCGCATCCCCCAGGGCCTTACCCCTTTTTTTTAAAAACGAAACAGGAAGGGGGCCGCGTGGCCCCCCTCCCGTGGCTGATTCCGGCCCCAGGGACCCCATCCCCCAGGGCATGGCCACACTTGTTATGATTATTTTAAGGAGGGGGGCTGCGTGGCCCCCCTCCTCAGGCCTCCTTTTGCCCCGGGGACCCCATCCCCCGAGGCAGGCCTTTATTTTTTTTTAATTATTATTATTTTTTGGGGGAGGGGGCTGCGTGGCCCCCTCCCGGGCCACTACTTGCCCGGGGACCCCATCCCCGGGGCTGGCCCTCTCCGTTGGGGACTGTGGGGGTCCCCAATCCCCCACTGTCCCGCCGGCTCCCCACGTCCCTCGGGAGCCGGCATTGCTTTCCACATGGGGAGCTGCTAAGATGCAGCTCCCCGTGTGGAAAAGCAATTTGCTTTGAATTTTGGAAGAGAGAGCAGGTTTCCTGCTCTCTCTTCCAAAAACCAAAGCAGTTTGCTATGACAGGACGGGAGCCGCGAGGCTCCCGTCCTGTCATAGCAAACTACAGTGTCCCGGGGGTAGGCACCCTGGGACACTGCAGGAGCTGGCCCTGGGGGATGGCGGTTCCCAGGTCCACCACAGGCTCCAGGAGGGGGGCCACGCGGCCCCCCTCCCTTCAATTGCACAGCCCCGGGGAGGTGGTGGTCCCCGGGGCTTCGAGGGTCCGAAACGGACCCCCACATTTGTTTTCTAAGTGCCCCAGGGAGGTGGTGGTCCCCGGGGCATGTGGGGGGCTGGAGCCCCCCCACACAGGTGATTATTTTTTTAAAAAAGAAGCCCCGGGGGGTGGCGGTCCCCGGGGCTGCGGGAGGGCAGAGAGCCCTCCCGCACCATTTTTTGTTTAAAGGCCCGGGGGGGTGGCAGTCCCCGGGGCTTGGGGGGCCTTAGAGACGCCCCACATAAAACATAAACCCACCCCGCATGCCCCCGGGACTTGGGCCACCCGGGGGCAAAATAGCATCGCGGCACGGGAGACCGCGCTTCGATTTTTTTTTTTGGGATCCGCGCACCTTAAGTGCATTCCGCCGATTTTTTTAAAATGCTTTTTTCTGCCCAGGGGGTCCTTGTGGGACCCCCTGAGCAGACCTAGGGGGTCAGGGTGTTTCTACCCTGCCCCCTTTTTGCGCTTTGCGCACTGAGGGACAAAATGGCTGCCAACACTTCCTGATTTGGAGTGTTGACAGCCACTTGACAGCCAATTAGCATGCAGCTCGTGATCGGGAGGGTACGCGGACCCTACTCGGCCATAGATATATATGTGACTTTACTTTTGATTTTCTCAGGAACTACTGAACGGATTTACACCATTTAAGCAAAAGGCACAACACTGAACCAAGGGCTACCTCTTTGCCAAATTTGGTGTAATTCCGTTCAGCAGTTCGGGCTGTAGCTGCGACTAAAGGTTCCTATGGAAAAATGAATGGGGAAAACACGTTTTGGGACCCCCCTTTTTTCTCGGCCCCCGCTTGACGAATCACCCCGAGACTTTCAGGATAGGAGCGGACCGGAGCGCCCCAACAAGTTGGAAGCTTTGCGAAGATTCGTCAACCAGCGCCAACGTTATTGCAAATAGAATGTTGCGGATTTTTATGGAAAATAGGTCCTAACTATAACTATCTACTGGCGACCGCTAGTAGATAATATATATATATTTATATATATATATATATATTACCTACTGGCGGTCGCCAGTAGGTAGTTATAGTTAGGCCCATGTTTTCAAAAGAAATCCCACCGAAATGTTTTAAAAAACCAAGCAAGGTCTCCTGCGCTTCATTTTATTTAAGCTCCCGGGTTGGACAGGTCCTGGGAGCTATCATGAAAATATATGCGGGGCCACCGCAGCCCCGGGAACCGCCACCTCCCCGGGGCTATGTTCTTTAAATGCGGGGGGCCACGTGCAAGACGTACAACATAGGGGTTATCAAAGAAGAAGGACGACAAGGAAGGAGAGCGGCCATGGCGAGGAGGAGGCAGCCACGGCAGGTAAGTGCCTTTTTTTTACATTATAATTACTTTGGGAGGGTGGAGGGGCTGGCTAACTCCGCTCCGCCACGGAGTCACAGCTTTGCCTAAACTCCGCGTTCGCAACGGAATGCGGAGTAGGCAAAACTCCGTAAACTCCACTGGCAGAGCGGAGTTACCCGCCCGGATTTACCAAACAGCAGTGGGGCGCATCCAGGTGAGAAGCCCGTACCAATCGCAACAACTACTCTCTGCCCATGTACAAGCCCTCCTGTTACCCCCCAGTAAGGCCCACACAGCG
Organism: Calotriton arnoldi; assembly: GCA_963921515.1. NCBI lineage: Eukaryota > Metazoa > Chordata > Amphibia > Caudata > Salamandridae > Calotriton > Calotriton arnoldi. Next base: position 125,694 of record CAWUFW010017758.1, on the reverse strand, counting down.
GGAATTCTCAGAGGTCTTCAGAGGCCATGCTTCCTTTCTCCACCACTCTGCAAATACGTCTCCTGGTGCACTTATGGTTGGTGCTCCCTCCAAGCCATAGAAAACTGCAATGTCCCGAGTGTGGGCACTCTGGGACATTGCTTGAGCCAGCCCTGGGTGGTGGGGGTCCCCAGGGCCATGTATGGCTCCAGGAGGGGGGCCATACATGGTCTCTCCATTCTTTTTTTGGGCCTACTCTGGGGAGTGGGCCATCCCCGGGGCCAAGAACAGCCAGGGAGGAGGGGCCACATGGCCCCCTCCCATTTTAGAGTTTGGTCCAAGGGAGGTGTGGTCCACAGGGCCCTGGGGGGTCCGTGAGGCCCCCCAAGCCAAAAATAAAAAGCCCCGGGGAGGTGTTGGTCCCCGGGGCAGGGGGGGTCTGCGAGGCCACCTATTTTATTGTAATTAGCCAGGGGGAGGTGGCAGTCCCTGGGCACAGGGGTCTGTGAGGCCACCATATTATTGTAACTAGCCCTGGGGAAGTGGTGGTAGCCGGGGCTGCGGGTGTGCCAAGTGCGCCTGCCCACATACATAACAAATAGTGCCCTGGGGAGGTGGCGGTCCCCGGGGTTTTGATAAGCCAGTGGTCCCGATGCATCCCCCTCCTATGTTTATGATATGGCCCCGGGACCTGGCCCACCCAGGTGTTATTTATGAGTAAGCGTGGGAGCAGCCACTTGGTTTTTAAAAAAAGTTAGTCGCAAATATCGCAATGTCACTGCAAATGTTTTTTTGTTGATTTTATGCCGTTTCAGGGTCCAAGGGGACCCCAGGACCATGGCTTGGGGGGTCAGGGTATTCTTACCCTGCCCCCTTTTTTTTATTATCACTTTTTTTCTCTGGACTCAGTGAAGCCGAATCCCAAGATGGCTGCCAACACTTCCTGGTTTAAGTGTTGGCAGCCAATCAGAGCTGTGCATTTCCTTGCACGAGCTTGTCTTTTTTCACGAAAATATCCACGGCCAGTGATATCACTATAATTTTCTTTTTAAATTTCTCAACAACTACTGAACAGATTGGCACCAAATAACAGAAAGAACAATCTGTGTAACAACACCTACCTTTCTGCCAAATTTGGTGTGTAATTCCATTCAGTGGTTCAGGCTGTAGTCATGTTGACAGGATCCTATGAGAATTAACATTGCAAACTCACCCTTTTTCAACCACATTTTTCTCAGCCCCCAATTCATGAATTCCCCTGAAACTTTCCATGTGTAACAAGAATCACCAGAGACCTAGTTTTGTAAACTTTCAGGAAGATTCGTCAAACAGCTCAAAACTAATAGGCAAGTAAAAAAACACTTTTCTTTTGAAAACATGGGCCTAACTATAACTACCTACTGGCGACCGCCAGTAGGTAATACATATATATATATTCACTGAAAAAACCATAGGTTTTAGGGACAGTTATAGTTAGTTGGACATTTCACTCGTACAAAACCATAGAAATTCCCCCGTTATAGTTAGTTCAGCTAACTATAACTCGAGCCCCCGCAATGCACTGCTGATGACGTCACATATTACATCACTCATGACATGGTCAGTGGCACCACTGATGACATCACTGATGACATCTCAAATGACATCACTGATGACATCACTGATGACATCATCCAGTGACTGTGTGTTTCTGTAAAGTTTAAATATGTTTAATATATATAGGGAAAGGCGTATTGAAAAATGAGTGGGTGTATAAGTGTCTGAATGGATGAATTAGTACGTGAGTGACTGACTCTACAAGTGAGTGATTAAATGTATCTTACTGAATGCATGGGTTAGTGACTAAACTGTGTGAATGTCTGTATCCGTCTGTTTGTTGGTGTGTAAGTGGATGCATGGATTTGCGAATAGCTACATGAGTGTCTATATGGGTTATTGATTGGTTCTCTGAGTATCTGTATGGCTGCCTGAGTGTTTGTGTGGGTGGGGTGTGTGTGACTCTGTACATAGATGTGTGAGTGGGTGATTCACTGGGTGCATGATTTCAAGAGTGCATCTGTGATGGACTGCTTGGGTGGGTGAGTATGTGTATGGGTGTGTTAGTGAGTGAATGTATATCTCAGTGGTACATGTGTGAGTAACTACATATGTAAAAGGCAGTATATATGTGTGTTAGAGAATTTAAATGGCTATAAGTGAGAGTATGTGATAGTGAGAGTGGCTGTATGGATGCGTGTGTGCTTGTATCAGCTATTGTATAAGAGCGTAAGAATGTGCTAGTATTTGTATGAGTAAGTGAGCTGGTGTGTGTATAACTGTATAGTTGAGTAAATGGGTGTGTGATTAATTTTTTGCATGACTGACTAGGTGTGTGAGTACCTCTATGGATGAGTGGCGGTGTGTGAGTGTTTATATAGGTGTATGAGTGCATATGATAGTCCTGTACTGAGTGACTGTAAGTATGAGTGACTGTACGGGTGAGTGAGTGGATGTGTGTGTAGACCTAAGAATCAGTGAGTGGGTATGTAGTTTTTGGTGTTGGAGTGTCTATGGTTTTGAGAATGGCAGTCTGTAATTTAGAGTGGGTGTATCAAAAGTTATATTAGGGTGTGAGAAGATGCATGAAATTATCACATGGATGATGTCATCAGTGATGTCATTTGAGATGTCATCAGTGATGTCATCAGTGATGTCACTGACCATGTCATGAGTGATGTAATATGTGACGTCATCAGCAGTGCATTGCGGGGCGCGAGTTATAGTTAGCTGAACTAACTATAACGGGGGAATTTCTATGGTTTTGTACGAGTGAAATGTCCAACTAACTATAACTGTCCCTAAAACCTATGGTTTTTTCAGTGAATTTCAAAGGTTTTTTAAATGCTAATTTCTAACTATAACGTGTCTGAAACCTATGGTTTTTTCAGTGAATTTCAAAGGTTTTTTAAATGCTAATTTCTAACTATAACGTGCCTGAAACCTATGATTTTTTAAGTGAATTTCAAAGGTTTTTAAATGCTAGTTTCTAACTATGCCTACAGAGGTAGGACATGTGAAGAAAGAAGAAAAAACGCACAGAAAGAAGCAAAAGATGTGCAGAAAGAACCAACAGAGGAGCAGAAAGAGGCCTTGTTGCAAAATCATCCTGTGCCCACAACTTTTTCAGACGGGTACTGGTGGTAACTGACTCTGACTAACCAGAGCCAGTGCTATGCTAAAAGACACTAAGAATACAGTGAAAACACCTACATACACTAGGGAACACTATGCGTTGGGGTACCCCTGTGATCAGCATGACCTCCTCTGCAAGTCCCTAGTACATAATAGGGCAGGACGATTAAAACTACCTCTTAAAACGCGCTACAGGGCGCGTTTGCACAGTGGTGAAGGGAGGGGGGGCCTGAAGTGACATGTGTGCAAACGTGCCCCGTGGCATGTTTTAAGTTGCGGGATTAAGTCCCCTTGAATCCTGAGGGTCCCTGGGGCCCAACTAGCCCCCCAGGTACCTACAGTTAGGATCACAGAGCTGAGTTGCAGAGAGGCGTTCCGAGGCCACGCACCTTTTTCACCTCTCTGCAACGCAACTCTGTTGTGCTTACTGAAGGTACCTGGTGGGCTAGTTGGCCCCCAGGGTCCTCAGGATTCAAAGGGAATTAATTCCCCAACTTAAAACGCACCACAGGACGTGTTTGCGCACATGTCACCTGAGGCCCCGCCCCCTCCCTTCACCACTGTGCAAACGCGCCCCGTGGAGCATTTTAAGTTGGGGGATTAGGTCACCTTGAATCCTGAGGGTCCCTGGGGCCCAACTAGACCACCAGGTACTTCCAGTAAGCACCACAGGCCTGCGTTGCAACGCCTGTAACAAATTGTGCAGTTGTGTTTAGGTAGTGAAGATGGTAGTGCTGGGGGTAGTGTTTTAGGGTTTAGGGTAGTGCAGTGGTGTTTGTGTAGTGTAGGGGGTCATGCTGGGGGTAGATTTAGGGTTTAGGGTAGTGCAGTGGTGTTTGGGTAGTGTAGGGAGTCGTGCTGGGGGAGTGTTTTAGGGTATAGGGTAGTGCAGTGGTGTTTGGGTAGTGTAGGGGGTCGTGCTGGGGGTAGTGTTTTAGGGTTTAGGGTAGTGCAGTGGTGTTTGGGTAGTGTAGGGGGTCGTGATGGGGGTAGTGATTTAGGGTAGTGCAGTGGTGTTTGGGTAGTGTAGTGGGTACTGCTGGGGGTAGTGTTTTAGGGTTTAGGGTAGTGCAATGGTGTTTGGGTAGTGTAGGGGGTACTGCTGTGGGTAGTGTTTTAGGGTTTAGGGTAGTGCAGTGGTGTTTGGGTAGTGTAGGGGGTACTGCTGTGGGTAGTGTTTTAGGGTTTAGGGTAGTGCAGTGGTGTTTGGGTAGTGTAGGGGTTCGTGCTGGGGGTAGTTTTTTAGGGTTAGGGTAGTGCAGTGATGTTTGTGTAGTGTAGGGGGTAGTGTTTTAGGGTTTAGGGTAGTGCAGTGGTGTTTGTGTAGTGTAGGAGGTCGTGTTTTAGGGTTTAGGGTAGTGCAGTGGTCTTTGGGTAGTGTAGGGAGTCGTGCGGGGGTAGTGTTTTAGGGTTTAGGGTAGTGCAGTGGTCTTTGGGTAGTGTAGGGGGTCATGCGGGGGTAGTGTTTTAGGGATTAGGGTAGTGCATTGGTGTTTGGGTAGTGTAGGGGATCATGCGGGGGTAGTGTTTTAGGGTTTAGGGCAGTGCAGTGGTGTTTGGGTAGTGCAGGGGGTCGTGCTGGGGGAGTGTTTTAGGGTTTATGGCAGTGCAGTGGTGTTCGGGTAGTGTAGGGGGTCGTGCTGGGGGAGTGTTTTAGGGTTTAGGGCAGTGCAGTGGTGTTCGGGTAGTGTTGGGGGTCGTGCTGGGGGGAGTGTTTGAGGGTATAGAGCAGTGCAGTCGTGTTCGGGTAGTGTAGGGGGTCGTGCTGGGGGTGGTGTTTCAGGATTTAGGGCAGTGCAGTGGTGTTCGGGCAGTGTAGGGGGTCGTGCAGGGGGTGGTGTTTCAGGGTTTAGGGCAGTGGTGTGGTGTTCGGGCAGTGTAGGGGGTCGTGCAGGGGGTGGTGTTTCAGGGTTTAGGGCAGTGGTGTTCGGGCAGTGTAGGAGGTCGTGCTGGGGGTGGTGTTTCAGGGTTTGGGGCAGTGCAGTGGTGTTCGAGCAGTAAAGGGGGTCGTGCTGGGGGTGGTGTTTGAGGGTTTAGGGCAGTGCAGTGGTGTTCGGGCAGTGTAGGGGGCGGTGCAGGGGTGGTGTTTCAGGGTTTAGGGCAGTGCAGTGGTGTTCGGGCAGTGTAGGGGTGGTGCAGGGGGTGGTGTTTCAGGGTTTAGGGCAGTGCAGTGGTGTTCGGGCAGTGTAGGGGGTCATGCAGGAGGTGGTGTTTCAGGGTTTAGGGCAGTGCTGTGGTGGTCAGGCAGTGTAGGGGGTCGTGCAGGGGGTGGTGTTTCAGGGTTTAGGGCAGTGGTGTTCGGGCAGTGTAGGGGGTCGTGCTGGTGGTGGTGTTTCAGGGTTTGGGGCAGTGCAGTGGTATTCGAGCAGTAAAGGGGGCCGTGCTGGGGGTGGTGTTTCAGGGTTTAGGGCAGTGCAGTGGTGTTCGGGCAGTGTAGGGGGCGGTGCAGGGGTGGTGTTTCAGGGTTTAGGGCAGTGCAGTGGTGTTCGGGCAGTGTAGGGGTGGTGCAGGGGGTGGTGTTTCAGGGTTTAGGGCAGTGCAGTGGTGTTCGGGCAGTATAGGGGGACGTGCAGGGGTGGTGTTTCAGGGTTTAGGGCAGTGCAGTGGTGTTCAGGCAGTGTAGGGGGTCCTGCTGGGGCTGGTATTTCAGGGTTTAGGGCAGTACAGTGGTGTTCGGGCAGTGTAGGGGGTCGTGCTGGGGCTGGTGTTTCAGGGTTTAGGGCAGTGCAGTGGTGTTCGGGCAGTGTAGGGGGTTGTGCTGGGGCTGGTGTTTCAGAGTTTAGGGCAGTGCAGTGGTGTTCGGGCAGTGTAGGTGGTGGTGCTGGGGCTGGTGTTTCAGGGTTTAGGGCAGTGCAGTGGTGTTCGGGCAGTGTTGGGGGTCATGCTGGGGCTGGTGTTTCAGGGTTTAGGGCAGTGCAGTGGTGTTCGGGCAGTGTAGGGTGTCTGGCTGGGGCTGGTGTTTCAGAGTCTAGGGCAGTGCAGTGGTGTTCGGGCAGTGTAGGGGGTTGTGCTGGGGGTGGTGTTTCAGGGTTTAGGGTAGTGCAGTGGTGTTCGGGCAGTGTAGGGGGTCGTGCTCGGGCTAGTGTTTCAGGGTTTAGGGCAGAGCAATGGTGTTCAGTCAGTGTAGGGGGTTGTGCTGGAGGTGGTGTTTCAGGGTTTAGGGCAGTGCAGTGGTGTTCGGGCAGTGTAGGTGGTGGTGCAGGGGGTGGTGTTTCAGGGTTTAGGGCAGTGCAGTGGTGTTCGGGCAGTGTAGGGGGTCGTGCTGGGGGTGGTGTTTAAGGGCTTAGGGCAGTGCAGTGGTGTTCGGGCAGTGTAGGGTGTCATGCTGAGGGGTGGTGTTTCAGTGTTTAGGGCAGTGCAGTGGTGTTCGGGCAGTGTAGGGGGTCGTGCAGGGGGTGGTGTTTCAGGGTTTTGGGCAGTGCAGTGGTGTTTGGGCAGTGTAGGGGGTCGTGCAGGGGGTGGTGTTTCAGGGTTTAGGGCAGTGCAGAGGTGTTCGGCCAGTGTAGGTGGTCTTGCTGGGGGTGGTGTTTCAGGGTTTAGTGCAGTGGTGTTCGGGCAGTGTAGGGGGTCGTGCTGGGGGTGGTGTTTCAGGGTTTAGGGCAGTGCAGTGGTGTACCGACAGTGTAGGGGGTCGTGCAGGGCATGGTGTTTCAGGGTTTAGGGCAGTGCAGTGGTGTTTGGGCAGTGTAGGGGGTCGTGTTGGGGGTCGTGTTTCAGAGTTTAGGGCAGTGCAGTGGTGTTTGGGCAGTGTAGGGGTCGTGCAGGGGGTGGTGTTTCAGGGTTTAGGGCAGTGCAGTGGTGTTTGGGCAGTGTAGGGTGTCATGCAGGGGGTGGTGTTTCAGGGTTTAGGGCAGTGCAGTTGTGTTCGGCCAGTGTAGGTGGTCTTGCTGGGGGTGGTGTTTCAGGGTTTAGTGCAGTGGTGTTCGGGCAGTGTAGAGGGTCTTGCTGGGGGTGGTGTTTCAGGGTTTAGGGCAGTACAGTGGTGTTCGGGCAGTGTAGGGGGTCGTGCTGGGGCTGGTGTTTCAGGGTTTAGGGCAGTGCAGTGGTGTTCGGGCAGTGTAGAGGGTTGTGCTGGGGCTGGTGTTTCAGAGTTTAGGGCAGTGCAGTGGTGTTTGGGCAGTGTAGGTGGTGGTGCTGGGGCTGGTGTTTCAGTGTTTATGGCAGTGCAGTGGTGTTCGGGCAGTGTAGGGGGTCATGCTGGGGCTGGTGTTTCAGGGTTTAGGGCAGTGCAGTGGTGTTCGGGCAGTGTAGGGGGTCTTGCTAGGGCTGGTGTTTCAGAGTCTAGGGCAGTGCAGTGGTGTTCGGGCAGTGTAGGGGGTCTTGCTGGGGCTGGTGTTTCAGGGTTTAGGGCAGTGCAGTGGTGTTCGAGCAGTGTAGGGGGTCGTGCTGGGGGTGGTGTTTCAGGGTTTAGGGTAGTGCAGTGGTGTTCGGGCAGTGTAGGGGTCGTGCTGGGGCTGGTGTTTCAGGGTTTAGGGCAGTGCAGTGGTGTTCGGGCAGTGTAGGGGGTTGTGCTGGGGCTGGTGTTTCAGAGTTTAGGGCAGTGCAGTGGTGTTCGGGCAGTGTAGGTGGTGGTGCTGGGGCTGGTGTTTCAGGGTTTAGGGCAGTGCAGTGGTGTTCGGGCAGTGTTGGGGGTCATGCTGGGGCTGGTGTTTCAGGGTTTAGGGCAGTGCAGTGGTGTTCGGGCAGTGTAGGGTGTCTGGCTGGGGCTGGTGTTTCAGAGTCTAGGGCAGTGCAGTGGTGTTCGGGCAGTGTAGGGGGTCTTGCTGGGGCTGGTGTGTCAGGGTTTAGGGCAGTGCAGTGGTGTTCGGGCAGTGTAGGGGGTTGTGCTGGGGGTGGTGTTTCAGGGTTTAGGGTAGTGCAGTGGTGTTCGGGCAGTGTAGGGGGTCGTGCTGGGGCTAGTGTTTCAGGGTTTAGGGCAGACCAATGGTGTTCAGTCAGTGTAGGGGGTTGTGCTGGAGGTGGTGTTTCAGGGTTTAGGGCAGTGCAGTGGTGTTCGGGCAGTGTAGGTGGTGGTGCAGGGGGTGGTGTTTCAGGGTTTAGGGCAGTGCAGTGGTGTTCGGGCAGTGTAGGGGGTCGTGCTGGGGGTGGTGTTTAAGGGCTTAGGGCAGTGCAGTGGTGTTCGGGCAGTGTAGGGTGTCATGCTGAGGGGTGGTGTTTCAGTGTTTAGGGCAGTGCAGTGGTGTTCGGGCAGTGTAGGGGGTCGTGCAGGGGGTGGTGTTTCAGGGTTTTGGGCAGTGCAGTGGTGTTTGGGCAGTGTAGGGGGTCGTGCTGGGGGTGGTGTTTCAGGGTTTAGGGCAGTGCAGAGGTGTTCGGCCAGTGTAGGTGGTCTTGCTGGGGGTGGTGTTTCAGGGTTTAGTGCAGTGGTGTTCGGGCAGTGTAGGGGGTCGTGCTGGGGGTGGTGTTTCAGGGTTTAGGGCAGTGCAGTGGTGTACCGACAGTGTAGGGGGTCGTGCAGGGGGTGGTGTTTCAGGGTTTAGGGCAGTGCAGTGGTGTTTGGGCAGTGTAGGGGGTCGTGCTGGGGGTCGTGTTTCAGAGTTTAGGGCAGTGCAGTGGTGTTCGGGCAGTGTAGGGGGTCGTGCAGGGGTGGTGTTTCAGGGTTTAGGGCAGTGCAGTGGTGTTTGGGCAGTGTAGGGGGTCATGCAGGGGGTGGTGTTTCAGGGTTTAGGGCAGTGCAGTTGTGTTCGGCCAGTGTAGGTGGTCTTGCTGGGGGTGGTGTTTCAGGGTTTAGTGCAGTGGTGTTCGGGCAGTGTAGAGGGTCTTGCTGGGGGTGGTGTTTCAGGGTTTAGGGCAGTACAGTGGTGTTCGGGCAGTGTAGGGGGTCGTCCTGGGGCTGGTGTTTCAGGGTTTAGGGCAGTGCAGTGGTGTTCGGGCAGTGTAGGGGGTTGTTCTGGGGCTGGTGTTTCAGAGTTTAGGGCAGTGCAGTGGTGTTTGGGCAGTGTAGGTGGTGGTGCTGGGGCTGGTGTTTCAGGGTTTATGGCAGTGCAGTGGTGTTCGGGCAGTGTAGGGGGTCATGCTGGGGCTGGTGTTTCAGGGTTTAGGGCAGTGCAGTGGTGTTCGGGCAGTGTAGGGGGTCTTGCTAGGGCTGGTGTTTCAGAGTCTAGGGCAGTGCAGTGGTGTTCGGGCAGTGTAGGGGGTCTTGCTGGGGCTGGTGTTTCAGGGTTTAGGGCAGTGCAGTGGTGTTCGGGCAGTGTAGGGGTCGTGCTGGGGGTGGTGTTTCAGGGTTTAGGGTAGTGCAGTGGTGTTCGGGCAGTGTAGGGGGTCGTGCTGGGGCTAGTGTTTCAGGGTTTAGGGCAGAGCAATGGTGTTCAGTCAGTGTAGGGGGTTGTGCTGGAGGTGGTGTTTCAGGGTTTAGGGCAGTGCAGTGGTGTTCGGGCAGTGTAGGGGGTGGTGCAGGTGTGGTGTTTCAGGGTTTAGGGCAGTGCAGTGGTGTTTGGGCAGTGTAGGGGGTCGTGCTGGGGGTGGTGTTTCAGGGCTTAGGGCAGTGGTGTTCGGGCAGTGTAGGGTGTCGTGCTGAGGGTTGGTGTTTCAGTGTTTAGGGCAGTGCAGTGGTGTTCGGGCAGTGTCGGGGGTCGTGCAGGGGGTGGTGTTTTAGGGTTTAGGGCAGTGCAGTGGTGTTCGTCCAGTGTAGGTGGTCTTGCTGGGGGTGGTGTTTCAGGGTTTAGTGCAGTGGTGTTCGGGCAGTGTAGGGGGTCGTGCTGGGGGTGGTGTTTCAGGGTTTAGGGCAGTGCAGTGGTGTACCGACAGTGTAGGGGGTCGTGCAGGGGGTGGTGTTTCAGGGTTTAGGACAGTGCTGTGGTGTTTGGGCAGTGTAGGGGGTCGTGATGGGGGTGGTGTTTCAGGGTTTAGGGCAGTGCAGTGGCGTTTGGGCAGTGTAGGGTGTCGTGCTGAGGGGTGGTGTTTTAGGGTTTAGGGCAGTGCAGTGGTGTTCGGGCAGTGTAGGGGGTCATGCAGGGAGTGGTGTTTCAGGGTTTAGGGCAGTGCAGTGGTGTTTGGGCAGTGTAGGGGGTCATGCTGGGGGGGTTTAGTTCAGTGGTGTTCGGGCAGTGTAGAGGGTCTTGCTGGGGTTGGTGTTTCAGGGTTTAGGGCAGTGCAGTGGTATTCGGGCAGTGTAGGGGTCTTGCTGGGGCTGGTGTTTCAGGGTTTAGGGCAGTGCAGTGGTGTTCGGGCAGTGTAGGGGTCGTGCTGGGGCTGGTGTTTGAGGGTTTAGGGCAGTGCAGTGGTGTTCGGGCAGTGTAGGGGGTCGTGCTGGGGCTGGTGTTTCAGGGTTTAGGGCAGTGCAGTGGTTTTTGGGCAGTGTAGGCGGTCGTGCTGGGGCTGGTGTTTCAGGGTTTAGGGCAGTGCAGTGGTGTTCGGGCAGTGTACGGGGTTGTGCTGGGGCTGGTGTTTCAGGGTTTAGGGCAGTGCAGTGGTGTTCGGGCAGTGTAGGGGGTTGTGCTGGGGGTGGTGTTTCAGGGTTTAGGGCAGTGCAGTGGTGTTCGGGCAGTGTAGGGGTCGTGCTGTGGCTGGTGTTTCAGGGTTTAGGGCAGTGCACTGGTGTTCGGGTAGTGTAGGGGGTCGTGCTGGGGCTAGTGTTTCAGGGTTTTGGGCAGAGCAGTGGTGTTCGGGCAGTGTAGGGGGTCGTGCTGGGGGTGGTGTTTCAGGGTTTAGGGCAGTGCAGTGGTGTTCAGGCAGTGTAGGGGGTCTTGCTGGGGGTGGTGTTTCAGGGTTAAGGGCAGTGGTGTTCGGGCAGTGTAGGGGGTCTTGCTGGGGGTGATGTTTCAGGGTTCAGGGCAGTGCAGTGGTGTTCAGGCAATGTAGGGGGTCTTGCTGGGGGTAGTGTTTCAGGGTTTAGGGCAGTGCAGTGGTGTTCGTGCAGTGTAGGGGTCGTGCTGGGGTGGTGTTTCAGGGTTTAGGGCAGTGCAGTAGTGTTCGGGCAGTGTAGGGGGTCATGCAGGGGTGATGTTTCAGGGTTTAGGGCAGTGCAGTGGTGTTCGGGCAGTGTAGGGGGTCATGCTGGGGGTGGTGTTTCAGGGTTTAGGGCAGTGCAGTGGTGTTTGGGCAGTGTAGGGGGTCATGCAGGGGGTGGTGTTTCAGTGTTTAGGGCAGTGCAGTGGTGTTCGGGCAGTGTAGGGGGTCGTGCTGGGGCTGGTGTTTCAGGGTTTAGGGCAGTGCAGTGGTGTTCGGGCAGTGTAGGGGTCTTGCTGGGGGTGGTGTTTCAGGGTTTAGGGCAGTGGTGTTCGGGCAGTGTAGGGGGTCTTGCTGGGGGTAGTGTTTCAGGGTTTAGGGCAGTGCAGTGGTGTTCGTGCAGTGTAGGGGGTCATGCTGGGGATGGTGTTTCAGGGTTTAGGGCAGTGCAGTGGTGTTCGGGCAGTGTAGGCGGTCGTGCTGGGGCTGGTGTTTCAGGGATTAGGGCAGTGCAGTGGTGTACGGGCAGTGTAGGGGGTCGTGCTGGGGCTGGTGTTTCAGGATTTAGGGCAGTGCAGTGGTGCTCGGGCAGTGTAGGGGGTCATGCTGGGGGTGGCTTTTTCAGGGTTTAGGGTAGTGCAGTGGTGTTCGGGCAGTGTAGGGGGTCATGCTGGGGCTTGTGTTTCAAGGTTTAGGGCAGTGCAGTGGTGTTCGGGCAGTGTAGGGGGTCATGCTGGGGCTGGTGTTTCAGGGTTTTGGACAGAGCAGTGGTGTTCGGGCAGTGTAGGGGTCGTGCTGGTGGTGGTGTTTCAAGGTTTAGGGCAGTGCAGTGGTGTTCGGGCAGTATAGGGGGTCATGCTGGGGGTGGTGTTTCAGGGTTTAGGGCAGTGATGTTCGGGCAGTGTATGGGGTCTTGCTTGGGGGTGATGTTTCAGGGTTTAGGGCAGTGCAGTGGTGTTCGGGCAGTGTAGGGGGTCTTGCTGGGGGTAGTGTTTTAGGGTTTAGGATAGTGCAGTGGTGCTTGTGTAGTGTAGGGGGTCGTGCTGGGGGTAGTGTTTTAGGGTTTAGGGTAGTGCAGTGGTGTTTTTGTAGTGCAGGGGGTCATGTTTTAAGATGCAACGCTCCAATACCTGACCAGTCTGCACTACATAAAACTGCAAAAACCTAAAAATAAAAAGTGTTTTGCACACTTTTGTCATTGGGCTATATGTGGGCTACATCTGGGTAATATTTGTGCTACATTTGGGCTCTTTTTTACTGGTGGCCATCTTGGAAGACTTCTTTGTTATGAAGTTTCCTAATTTCCTCATTTACTGCAGTCTCCTCAGTAGGAAATGCTTTCAGTTTTTTACTTTGATTCCATCAAGAAGGCATTCAGATGTGTCTCACATTTGCCATAAATTCAGAATGTTAGCACTCTAGTTGCTCATTAGATCACTGTAGTAAAGCTACTGCTCACCAGAGAGATAACTGGAAGTCTGCTGCTGGTATTGAAAGTGATTGTTTCAGTCTGCATGTCAGAATTTTCTAATGAAATAGAAGAGGATTTGAGATCTCACTTAAAACATGCCCTAATTTTTCTTTCTGCAGCACTAACCATAATTTCTATTTCAAAAGAACCCCTCATTTTGTTCCTTTTTAAATTAAATGTTTTAAGTGTTACCGGTTTATTCCAATCAAGATGGCTTCAGGTGTGCCAGACTTTTGTCATAAGTAAGGCTATTAGTGCTCTAGTTGTTCTTTAGAACACTCTGGGAAGCTGCAGTAGAACACAAAGGCATCAACTGGCAGGCTGCTCCTGTTGAAATATAACAGGAAGATATTTGAGATCACACTTGAAACATGTCCTAATTTTTCTTTCTACAGCACTAACCATATTTCTATGACAAAATGAACCCCATCATTTTGTTCCTTTTTAAATTAAATGTTTTAAGTGTTACCAGTTTATTCCAATCAAGATGGCTTCAGGTGTGCCATACTTTTGTCATAAGTAAGGCTGTTAGCACTCTAGTTGTTCTTTAGAACACTCTGGGAAGCTGCAGTAGAACACAAAGGAATCAACTGACAGTCTCTGCCCTTGTTGGATGTACATGTTTTACTGAGATTGTCAGACTTCATTCTCACATGACTGAGAAAGATAATGTGAATTTACAGAAAATATGCTCTCATTTTAGCTTCTGGAGCACCTTCCAAAACTGTATGGGACAAGCATGTGAAAATAGTTTTCTCTCAAACATGATTCATGATATCCCAGCAGAAGGTTTTTCACAGGGTAAAATCACCTTAGAACACACCACAATTCCTGAAATTAGTATGGTACCATCAACAAATGAATTCAAATGTAACTAAAGTCTGTTATCACCCTTTATAGTTCTCCTTTTGGTAACCCTCAAAATCTTCGATTCACTACAATGCATTTCAATGGGGTACTATCATTTATATTGGTCCCAAGATGGCTGCCAGCAATTCCAGGATGAAGTGCTGACAGCCAGTCAGATCTCATGATGACATGTGTGGTTAGGCTCTGCCCAGATACATATGTGATTGTACTTTTGATTTTCTCAGGAACTACTGAACGGATTTACACCATTTAAGCAAAAGGCACGACACTGAACCAAGGGCTACCTCTTTGCCAAATTTGGTGTAATTCCGTTCAGCAGTTCGGGCTGTAGCTGCGACTAAAGGTTCCTATGGAAAAATGAATGGGGAAAACACGTTTTGGGACCCCTTTTTCTCGGCCCCGCTGACGAATCACCCCGAGACTTTCAGGATAGGAGCGGACCGGAGCGCCCAACAAGTTGGAATCTTTCGAAGATTCGTCAACCGGCGCCAACGTTATTTCAAATAGAATGTTGCGGATTTCCTATGGAAAATAGGTCCTAACTATTACTATCTACTGGCGACCGCCAGTTATAGTTAGGACCTAGTTTCCATAGGAAAAGCGTTTTTTCTTTTCCTAATAACGTTGGCGCTGGATGACGAATCTTCGTGAAATTTTCAAAACTAGTGGGGCGCTCCGGTCAGCTCCTGTATTGAAAGTTTCGGGGTGATTCGCCGAGCGGGGGCCAAGAAAAAAGGGGGGTCCCAAAACGTGTTTTCTCGATGTTATTTTCCATAGGAAACTTTAGACACGGCTACAGCTCGAACTGCTGAACGGAATTACACCAAATTTGGCAAAAAGGTAGCCCTTGGTTCAGAAAGAGCCCTTTTTTTTAAATGGTGTAAATTCGTTCAGTAGTTGCTGAGAAAACCAAAAAATAAAAGTTTCGATATCTAGAGGCGCGGTGGATCCGCGCACCCTCCCGACCACGAGCTTTATTCTAATTGGCTGTCAACACTCCAAACCAGGAAGTGTTGGCAGCCATCTTGTGACTCAGTAGAACCGAGTCACAAGAGACAGGGAAACAAAGGTGAGAAAGAAGAAAAGGGGGCAGGGTAGAAACACCCTGCCCCCTAGGCCTGCTCAGGGGGTCCCACAAGGACCACCTGGGCCAAAAACAAATATATATATATTTTTTTAAATGGCCGAATATGCGCTGGGTGCATCCGGATGAAAAATAAAAAAACCGAAGGGAGGGCTTCCGCGCTTCGTTAATTTTAAGCCCCCAGGTGGGCCAGGTCCTGGGGGTATTTAAAAAATGTATAGCGGGGGCCTGCGGGGGCCCCCGCAACCCCTTGGGACAGCCATCTCCCCGGGGCTCCCTTTTTAAAAAAAAAATTACCTGTGTGGGGGGGCTCAAGCCCCCCCCACATGCCCCGGGGACCACAACCTCCCCGGGGCACTAACTGTGTAAATGCAGGGGGTCCATTATGGACGCCCGAGCCCCGGGGACCACCACCTCCCCGGGGTTTTGCAAAAGTTGGGAGGGGGGCCATACAGCACCCCTCCTGGAGCCTACGATGGCCCTGGGGACCGCCACCCCCCAGGGCCGGCTCCTGCAGTGTCCCGGGGTGCCCACCACCGGGACACTGCAGTTTGCTATGGCAGGGCGGAGCACGTCTCCCGCCCTACCGTAGCAGAATCTGGTTTGGATTTTGGAAGAGAGAGCAGGGAAACCTGCCTCTCTTCCAAAATCCAAAGCAGATTGCTTTTCCACACGGGGAGCTGCATGTCAGCAGTTCCCCATGTGGAAAGCAATGCCGGCTCCCGCAGGACGCGGGAGCCTGTGGGACAGTGGGGGCATTGGGGCTCCCCCACGGTCCCCAACGAAGGTGGCCAGGCTCCGGGGGATGGGGTCCCCGGGTTACAGTGGCCCGGGAGGAGGGGCCACGCGCCCCTCCCTCGAAAAAATAAATAAAGGATAAACATGCCCCGGGGGATGGGGTCCCCGGGGCGAATATAAATTAATGGTAGGAGCCAGGTTTTCTTCGTAAAATTTGGAGTCGTGACCCTAGCGCGGCGCTCAGCGCGGCCCCCTGGTGTAAACGCGAGGGGTGCGCGGCTCCCAGCACGGCCCCCTGGTGTGAACAGGAGGGGTGTGTGGCTCCCAGCGCAGCCCCCTGGTGTGAACACGAGGGGTGCGCGGCTCCTAACGCGCCCCCTGGTGTAAACGCGATGGGTGCGCAACTCCCAGCAAAAATATTTAAGATTTTTTTATTATATGTTAGGATATTGGGTGGCTCTAAAAAGAGCCCTTGTGTTTATTGGGAGATGTTTGTAGCTACATGTAAGTGCCGATGCAGAGTCTTAAGTTGTTGAGAAGGACTCTGTTTCCCTTATCTGTGAAATGTATACCATCACTCCTGTAGATGCCATCCATATCAAAACGCAGATTGTTGTTGTATATGGACCCCATACTATGGTCTCTGAGATAAGCAGAAACAGCTTTATTGACATTTTTTCTAGCTTTCAATAGCATCTATAGACTGTTCGCCACAGCATACTAGTCTCTTGCACTTGTTGCAGTGCTGTTCCAAATTTCATCAGTGATGTCATTTGAGATGTCATCAGTGATGTCATGAGTGATGTCACTGACCATGTCATGAGTGATGTAATATGTGACGTCATCAGCAGTGCATTGCGGGGGCGCGAGTTATAGTTAGCTCAACTAACTATAACGGCCGAATTTCACTGGTTTTGTACGAGTGAAATGTCCAACTAACTATAACTGTCCCTAAAACCTTATGGTTTTTTCAGTGAATTTCTAAGGTTTTTTAAATGCAAATTTCTAACTATAACGTGCCTGAAACCTATGGTTTTTTCAGTGAATTTCAAAGGTTTTTTAAATGCTAATTTCTAACTATAACGTGTCTGAAACCTATGGTTTTTTCAGTGAATTTCAAAGTTTTTTAAATGCTAATTCCTAACTATAACATGTCTGAAACCTATGGTTTTTTCAGTGAATTTCAAAGGTTTTGTAAATGACAATTTTTAAATGTATTAATTGTTATATTTATTTTTTTCATACTGATTTACTACATTTTTAGAAACATTTTTTTTTACATATTTTATTTTTTAAATTACATTGTAATTACATTATACATTACAAAAATACTTTCTCAGAATGAATTACTTTAGTTTAAATACTTTGCACATAGGCAATAGACTTTTAAGTACAGTAGTTACAGTTGTTGCAATGGGCAACACATTTTCAAACACAATGCAACATTCAGCTCAATGTGAATTTCTAGTTAAATGCAATTAGTTACTTTATGGATTCAATCAATCAATCAAAAACAGCTTTATTCGGAGTAATATTTACATCCATAAAAGCATACAGTAGGACAATAAATTCAGCATTCATAGAAGGAAATAATGAAGTTCTCAAGAAGAAATACAAGAAAAATAAGTTAAAACTATTGTACATGTAAAATATTGATTTGAAAAATGTGCAAAACTACAAGGATCTCCATAAAATAGTTGTTCAAACGTTTTATAAAAAGGCACAATATCCTAAGGCTTTGTTAAAAATATCCAGGGTTGGGCGCCATAAACAATCGATTATTTAAGATTAAATATAAAATCGTTAAAATCCAAGTCAGGTCAGAAAACACAAATGATAAAAACAAGTATACAAAACTTATCACAATTATGTTACATAATTCAATGACATAAAAAGGGACAAATCTTATTTTCCTAAATGTGTTACGTGCAAAATAATCCATTATATATATGAGTGCCAATACCTGACAGCAGCCTCTAAAAGAAAAAGTTGATCAGATAGGCCAGAGTCATAAAACATACCAATGATTAAAACGGATATACGGAGCTTATCACTATTACTAAACAAATTTAAAAATCACATTGTGTTCCGATACCTAACAACAGCCTTTAAAAACGAGGAGATGATCATAATAATCTGTTCATTTTCCAACAGTTGTAGCCTAAGTAGAGCTGTTCTACATTGTTTTAAGCCCCAGCTTCTTAGGGTGGGCATTAAGAACTTTTTCCTTGGTACAACATAATATTTGCAGAACAGAGTACAATGCAAAGTTGTTTGTATTGAAATATCATCGCATGGGCATATAGGCGACCTTTCTGACCAATCATTTTTTTCAGGAAATGTGATTAACCTAAAGAATGACCCGCAGCGAAAGCGAGCCAAAAGCATGCGACAAAAGCTACTCTGAACCAATATCAAATAAGGTTGTAAGCCTATGCATGTGGTCATCAAGTGATTGTCCATGACTGTTTTTTTCCCCCTCTCCGCTAGCCAACGCTTATTCTCAAGATGGTTCAGGCAGTTGTCTCTTAGCGTTTTTCTAGATACCATTTCCAGGGTACTCGGGGAGTCAAAATATTCTGGGTGGCCAATTTCATATGTGAATCTTTTTATATAGTTGATCCATGTCATATTAGCCACTCTATCTGATTTAAGGCAATCAGAAATTACATCTCTGTTAAAACCGGTCTCCACCGATGCCCAAACCTTATGCCATAATAATAGGGGGCTAATTTTGATGGTATCAGAAATATAAGGAAGGCCAAGTTCCCTGTGACAGCTAAAAGTAGCGGTCGAACTAGGAACAGCCAACAAGTAACGAATAAAAGTATTTTCGCAGCATTGGATTTGTTCTGCTTCTTCTATGCCCCAGATGCCAGCTCCATATGTCCCTGTTGGGATACATTTGGATTTATAAATGGCCAGCAACTCTGGGACTGGCCTGCCACCTAGTTTCTTAGAAAAGTTGGTAACCGCTCCTATCGCTCTTAAGAAATTCAATTTTCTAGCCTTCATGGCCGCTTTCCAAGTCCCCTTCCTATCAAAGGTTATACCTAAGTATGAAAAGGTATCTGTACTTTCGATTTTTTTACTATCGATAAAAATGTCACATATCTTTTTCCTGTTTGTACCACAACTCATACTATATGTTTTAGTGATATTTACCCTTAAACCCCTATCATTCATATAGGCAACAAAGTTACTAACAGACCTTTGTAGTCCTAATTGCGTCCGTGCCATTATCACTGCGTCGTCCGCATATAAAAGGATGGGGACGGGAGTGTCCTTTATGGTTGGGTAATCACATTGATATGTGCTCAAGTGTTGTCCCAGACTGTTAATATAAAGTGAGAAAAGCAGAGGGGCAAGTATGCACCCCTGCCTGACTCCTTTTTTATAGGGAACTTAGGTGAGCACTCCCCCTGTCTCCCAAAACGGACCATCGCCCCTGCTCCCCTATATAATTCCTTAATGAACGTTAGCAGTGATGGATCGACCTTTAATTCTTCAAGAATGGTCCATAATTTTTCATGTTTAACACAATCAAATGCGGAGCTTAGGTCCACAAAGGTAAGAAAAAGTTTACCCTTCTTTGCTCTTGTATATTTATCTATGATTAATGATAGGTTGAGTCCCTGCTCCGTTGTACCTAGACCTGGGCGAAATCCGTATTGAAGATTTGATAGGACTCCCATGTCTTCAATCCATGTCTGGAGTTTATTTAAAATGACCCTCCCTGCGACTTTCATGAGAGCATCTAGTAAGGAGATGGGGCGATAACAGCTTGGTTCATTTCTATCCCCTTTTTTAAATATGGGGATCACAATGGCATCCATCCACGTGGGAATGAACCTATAATGATTACAGCTGTTTAGGACATTTGTTAATATTGGGGCCCACAGCCCCACGTTCGATTTGTAAACATCCACCGGGATACCATCTGGGCCCGGTGCTTTCCCTGAGGTACTTTCCTTTAACGCTCTAATAACCTCCTCAAGAGAAATGTCAATGTCTAGGGAAAGGGTCCATATTTAATGTTATCTTCGGTGCCCAATACTGCGCTTACTGTAATGGTTTCACTAACGGTCTCTTCATTATATAGTCCCATAAAGAATTCTGCCCACTTTTCTCCTGTGATGGCCGTGTCTATAATATCGGTCTCTCTATTAATAAAAGGGAGCATTGACCGCTTTCCAGAATCCAATATTATCTTTCCTTAAGCAGGCCTGATGTAAGGACTCCCAAGCTTCCCTTTTAATTGTACTTTCCGTTTCTTTAGGGCTGATCGATATGATATTCTGGCCTGCCTTATTTTTTCCTTGCATCTAGGCACACTATGCAAGGTATTTTTCAAGAGAGTGTGCGTCTTTGTACATTCCTTATCAAACCAGCCCAAAGGACTGCGCGATACATCTCGCTTTTCCCTAGTTAATAGTTTCCGAGCCTCATTAGTAATCTTAAGGAAAGCATAAAATATTTCTTCATCATCCCTGCCCTGTGAGAGGCATACATCTATTTCCTCTCTCGATTTCTTGAGTAGTCGTTGGAGGAATGCCCCGGGATCCACTTTTGCCCAATTTAAGGTGTACCCGTTAGTACTTGCAAGATGAATGTCAAAATTATATCGTGTATTCCTATTAATTCCTCTCGCCAAGCCTCTCAATAGGAGATTTAAACAAATTGGGAAGTGGTCACTCATTGCAATGTCAAGGGTATTACAGGTAAGTACATTGCAAGAATACCTCTTAGACAACAGAACAAAATCAATAATTGAGTTACAACCCCTACCATTAAAGGTCGTTTGAAAAGGTATCGGAGGTGAGCACAACTCATTTGCATATCCTAAATCAAATTGGAAAATCATTTCATTTAACAGGTCCCCAATATTTGAATGGGCAAAGTGTGGGGTGTATCTTCTCTGTCCTTACCCAAGCCACAAATGCCCTGTTCACTATGTTTGCACAAATAACAGTTAAAATCACCAGCCCATATAATAAACATATCCCCGGACATTTTGCCTTCAATATGTTTTAAAAGTCGACAAAGGTCGGTGAAAACATTCGTTATCAAAGTTTTAGGAATATTATTATAAAAATGTATTAGTACAACGTCCTTTTCCCCACCCATGTTCATTGTCAATATCTGATAAAACTCACTGGCATTTACACTTTTTACGTTGTTAACCCCTGCCACATTAGAAACATAGGTGCATAGGCCCCTTTATTTCGCCCTGTTTAGTTGTAGTTGCTGGGATGTTGAAAGTTTGAAAACCTTGTAAATGTATATCCCTAACTGCCCACGTTTCTTGGAGGCAAATTATGGCATGTTCCTCTATGAGCGTTAGCCACTGATGGTCTCTGGCTTTAGCTGCCAGCCCTGCGATATTCCAGGTTAATATTTTACACATCCCACTATTATTTGGCTTAGTCAGTTCTCCTTCGGCAATCCTTTGCAGCCCATGTGTGGTGTGTTCATTAAAACCTTTATCAGTACTACTTTGAATATTAGGTGGGTCTACACATATGTCCCCCCCCATGATTTTGTCTTTGTTGGGTATTTTGCCTTCTGCTTTCTCATCCTGAGTGCGAGTATCATGTTCCCTAGAATACATGGGGTCGCCCCTTTGAACCTCACACCCTTGGTTTGGAGCTAGTCAGTCCAGCTCTTCCAACGAGGTTAGGGGTTCAAAGCGATTACAGAGTGCAATATTTCCTCGAGGTAAGGGTTCTATGTGGGAATCCCCTACAGGTTTTTAGCATCGGGCCTGCAGGCGAGTGAATGAGATGGATAAAAAGCTCCTAGCGGTAGTACATTAATTCCATAATTGTTGTAGAAAGAATTCCCTGTCTTAGTTAAAATGGCATGTACTAACATGGGGTCACTAAACGTCAGAACTATGCAGTCTCCCTGAAATTCTTTTTGTTCTTTGCCCAGCCAAGCAACTCGTCTTGCCATTTTAAATTTTTAAATAGCGTATCACAAGAGCCAAAATGTCTTCCCAACCAATGGAGTGATTTATTGCGGTTCACTCCATGATTCATGTCCCGGGGTCAACAAAGTAGGGACATTAGCGAGAATTACAACATACGGCGTTGCAGCCGGGGGCAAATCAAGGCGATTACACAATACATGGGCCGAGTTAAGCCTTGGTCCCATGGACGTTATCCCCATACTGTTTTTAGATCTGGTGTTTTCTACGGACAATCTATTAGGCCCAATATCATTATATATATCCGTGGTGCCTAAAACGGGTCCAGAAGGTGAGGGTCTGATGTTAATCTCCCTCTCAGCTATGGTTGGGATGACTATTTGATTCGTGCTAATGGGCCCATTTGGACGTGATTCTGTCTGTGTAGTCGGGGAGATACCCACTCTTTTATTAATGTTACTTTTTCCCATTAGGTGTCCCTCTAAGTTTGCTACTCTCTCGGTCAATTTTTCTAGGGCTCCCACCATGTAGCTATGCAATGCATCTATACTTTTAGATATATTTTCCAGTACCAGTGTTTGTCCCTCCATTTGGGCTGTCAAGGTAATTTTCCCAGTAATAGCTGAGTTTTTACGGACAGGCTGTTTTGAAGGTAGCAATTTACCAGGGGTTTTCCTTTTCTTGCCTTGCGTATGTTTTGCCCGCTTCGCCGGGTTTTGACTCCCGTTTTATGTGCTTGGGGGCTTTCTCCCTTGCTCGGGTTTTTCATACGCTTAAGGGGGTCGTAAGTCCTCCGCTAAGTCGCTCACATCTCCCCCATCTATGAGGGCTGTAGTTTCTAATGTGCTATCGTTTTGAATACCCTGAGCTATGTGGATCTCTCTTAGGGTTGTTGTGGCATTAAGACTGTAACCTCCCGCCTCCCCTCCCGAGCCCCGCCTTCCCTTAGATAGGGTTTCCTCTACTGTGTTAATTTGGTCTTCGATAGCCCCCATAGCCCCGGTGAGGTAAGACAACAGTGATGTTTGACCTGGTACATTTACTATGTTGCCTACATGGCTCAACTTCCTTTTGGACATTATCAAGGCTCTCTAATTGCAAACATACAATTCAGGGTGCTTACTTAAACAGGTAATCCTTAGTCCTTAGTCCAAATGCGAATCAGCTATAAGGCTATGAGGCTTTAGAGGGCTAGCCCAGCCCGGCCTCATTCGGCCCCTGACGGGCACAGACGGGTCCGCCCTTGGTCCGGGCTTTGTCCGGGCGCACCCCGCGCACGTCCCGCGCTGCGTTGTTCGGCGCTGGGGATATGTAGGCGCCTCCTGGCGCTGGGACGGTGACGGGCACAGCAAGGGAGTCTGGGGAGTGTAGTCCGACACTCTCCCTGACCCACGAGGATCTCCCGGTTTTCAGTGGGCTTGGCCCCCTCCTCAGCCCTGGCGTCGCAGTGGATGAACTTCGCGCTGCGGTGTTCGCGCTGGGGATATGTAGGCGCCTCCTGGCGCTGGGACGGTGACGGGCACAGCAAGGGAGTCTGGGGAGTGTAGTCCGACACTCTCCCTGACCCACGAGGATCTCCCGGTTTTCAGTGGGCTTGGCCCCTCCTCAGCCCTGGCGTCGCAGTGGATGAACTTCCCGCGCTGCGGTGTTCGCGCTGGGGATATGTAGGCGCCTCCTGGCGCTGGGACGGTGACGGGCACAGCAAGGGAGTCTGGGGAGTGTAGTCCGACACTCTCCCTGACCCACGAGGATCTCCCGGTTTTCAGTGGGCTTGGCCCCCTATTCATTAGCACAGCGAAGCTCAGCCGTGGCATGTGTCTGTTCTTAATCGGGATATCGAATCCTAGGTAATCCTCTCGTGTTATAAATGCGGTTCTTGTGGCAAGACGTGCGTGGTATATTCAGTCTGCGAATGGATT
The DNA here is from genome assembly GCA_963921515.1 of Calotriton arnoldi. Lineage (NCBI taxonomy): Eukaryota > Metazoa > Chordata > Amphibia > Caudata > Salamandridae > Calotriton > Calotriton arnoldi. The sequence continues at coordinate 102,649 of CAWUFW010017758.1, read as the reverse complement.
ACTTTTCTAACCACAGGACTGGATCCTAGATTCAGTCCTGGGACATCTTCTGTAAACAGTTGAGTAAAAGCGTTTTGGTTACAGTAGTGATTTTTAAGGAATATTATTGTATTTTAAAAGTTGACACTTAGAAACTTTTTCTCATAGAATCACCAATGTTATCCTATGGAAGGAAATTCACTTAGCAGGTAAAAACTGTTATCGTTACTTTTTCTTACTCAGTGTTGGATCCTGGATCCAGCACTGGTGCATCTCCTGTAAACAGTTGAAAGAATGCGTTTAAGTCATACAGGCGATTTTTAAGGAATATTTGTAGTTTGTGAAAATCGACACTTTGAAACTTTTCAGCTGAATACCAGACAATGGATTCCTATGGAAGAAAATATAAGTTACTGGTAAGTACGGTTAAAATTACTTTTCAGGGTCAGTGCTGGGCTAAAAGATGCAGCACTGAGGTCTCTCCTGATAACAGGTGAGTAAATCGGATTTCGTATTTCGGCTGATTTTAGAGGAATATTTTAAAGTTCCAAAACTCCACACTTAGAAGAATTTCCAAGTGAAACCAGTCAATGTTAGCCTATGGAAGGAAATTCAAGTTACTGGTAAGTACGGTTAAAATTACTTTTCAGGACCAGTACTGGGCTGAAAGATACAGCACTGAGGTCTCTCCTGATAACAGGTGAGTAAATCGGAATTCGTATTTCGGCTGATTTTAGAGGAATATTTGTATGTTTCAAAAATCTACACTTAGAAACTTTTTCAGCAAAACGCAGGCAATGATATCCTATGGAAGGAAATTCAAGTTACTGGTAAGTACGGTTAAAATTACTTTTCAGGACCAGTACTGGGCTGAAAGATGCAGCACTGAGGTCTCTCCTGATAACAGGTGAGTAAATCCGAATTCGTAGTTCGGCAGATTTTAGAGGAATATTTGCACAATGGTGAAGGTAGGGGGTGGGGCCTGAGGTGACATCTGTGCAAACGCGCCCCGTGGCATGTTTTAAGTTGGGGGATTAAGTCCCCTTGAATCCTGAGGGTTCCTGGGGGCCAACTAGCCCACCATGTACCTCCAAAAAGTGCCACAGAGCTGCGTTGCAGAGAGGTGTATAAAGGGCGTGGCCTCTGTATACCTCTCTGCAACGCAGCTCCTGGCGCATACTGGAGGTTCCTGGTGGGCTAGTTGGCCCCAGGGACCCCAGTATTCAAGGGGAATTACTTCCCATCTGCAAACGCGCCAGGGGCGCGTTTGCAGAGTGGTGAAGGAAGGGGGCGGGCCTGCGGCCCAATCGTTTTTTTTTTTCCTGAAGGGAGCCTTACCCCTTTTTTTAAATTAAAATTAAACTGGAAGGGGGCCGCGTGGCCCCTCCCCTGGCCGAAAACTGCCCCGGGACCCCATCCCCGGGGCATGGCCACACTTTAACATTCCTTTTAAGGAGGGGGCTGCGTGGCCCCCTCCTCAGGCCTCCTTTTGCCCCGGGGACCCCATCCCCGGGGCAGGCCTTTTTATTTATTTTTATAATTTCTGGGGAGGGGGCCGCGTGGCTCCCTCCCGAGCCACTTATGGCCCCGGGGACCCCATCCCCCGGGCCTGGCCTCTGGTTGGGGACTGTGGGGGTCCCAAACCCCCACAGTCCCGCCGGCTCCCGTGTCCTAAGGGAGCCGGCATTGCTTTCACACGGGGAGCAGCTAACATGCTGCTCCCCGTGTGGAAAGCAATTGTCTTTGGATACTGGGCGAGAGTAGGCTTCCTGCTCTCTCTTCCAATATCCAAAGCAGTTTGCAATGACAGGACGGGAGCCGCAAGGCTCCCGTCCTGTCATTACAAGCAGCAGTGTCCCGGGGTAGGCACCCCGGGACACTGCAGGAGCCGGCCCTGGGGGTGGCGGTCCCCAGGGCCACCACAGGCTCCAGGAGGGTGCCGCGCGGCCCCCTCCCCACATCAGCAAAGCCCCGGGGAGGTGGTGGTCCCCGGGGCTTCGAGGGTCCAAAACGGACTCCCATTTTAATTTGTTAGTGCCCCGGGAGGTGGCGGTCCCGGGCGTGTAGGGGCTCGAGGCCCCCCACACAGGAAAAGTTTAAAAGAAGCCCCGGGAGGTGGTGGTCCCGGGGCTGCGGAGGGCTCAGAGCCCTCCCGCACCATTTCAAAGAAAGCCCCGGGGGTGGCAGTCCCTGGGCTTGGAGGCCCTTTGAGGCCCCCATACATAAATTTAACCCCCACCATGCCCCCGGGACTTGGGCCACCCGGGGCAAAATACAATCGAAGCGCGGGAGACCGCTCTTCGATTTTTTTCGGCAGGATTCGCGCTCCCTGAGCGCATCCTGCCGATTAAAAAAAAATGCTTTTCTGCCCAGGGGTCCTTGTGGGACCCCTGAGCAGACCTAGGGGTCAGGTGTTTCTACCCTGCCCCTTTGTGCGTTTTGCGCACTTTTTTACTGCTTTATTGTTCCTCGGTTCTACCGAGGAACAAGATGGCTGCCAACACTTCCTGGTTTGGAGTGTTGACAGCCAATTAGCAGACAGCTCGTGATCGGGAGGGTGTGCGAATCCGACGCGGCCATAGATATATATGTACTTTTACTTTTGATTTTCTCAGCAACTACTGAACGGATTTACACCATTTAACAAAGGGTTCTTTCTGAACCAAGAACTACCTCTTTGCCAAATTTGGTGTAATTCCGTTCAGCAGTTTGGGCTGTAGCCGTGGCTAAAGTTTCCTATGGGAAATTGATTTTTGACTCTTATTTTTTTAATTTCTCCAAGCAACTACTGAACGGATTTATACCATTTAACAAAAGGGTTCTTTCTGAACCAAGAACTACCTCTTTGCCAAATTTGGTGTAATTCCGTTCAGCAGTTCGGGCTGTAGCCGTGTCTAAAGTTTCCTATGGGAAAATGAATGGGAAAACACGCTTTGGGACCCCCTTTTTCTCGGCCCCCGCTTGACGAATCACCCTGAGACTTTCAGGGTAGGCGCGGACTGGAGCGGGCCATAAAGTTTGAAAATTTCGCGAAGATTCGTCAACCGACGCAAGAGTTATTTCAAATAGAATGTCGCGGATTTCCTATGGAAAATAGGTCCTAACTATAACTATCTACTGGCGACCGCCAGTAGATAATATATATATATATATATACATACATACATACTCACATATACATACATGGCTGAGGCAAATAAGCAATTGGGAAACAAAGATCAGTACAAACTGCTCCTATCAAATCCAAATGAGGAATATAAAAATACTTACCACATGATGTTAAAGAACTGCCAGGATAGAAATCTATCAGATATAGAGGAATACAGCTACTTGAAGACAATGCATCCTATTATGCCCACGATTTACTTTCTCCTGAAAGTACACAAGAGTATTACAGATCCTTCAGAGAGACCAATTGTGAGCTCTATAGGCTCCCTACTTGAAAACATTTCAAGATTTATTGACATATTTATGTTCCCATATGTAGAGAGCCTTCCATTGTATCTATGTGATTCATTAGACTTCTTGAACAGAATAAAAGATTTACCAAAGAAGTCAAATTATTATATGGCAATGGTAGCCGTAGTCTCCCTATATACATCTATCCGACAGGCAAATGGAATTGAGGCGGGTAAATATTTCCTGCAGACTCGCTCTGCCTCACTACTGGAACACTCTACGATGCTAACAGAAATGATTGAATTCTGCCTCCACCACAATGTTTTCTTATTTAACAATAAGTATTATCTGCAGGTGCAGGGAACTGCCATTGGCACTTCATTTGCACCAACTTACGCCAATCTACTAATGGGTTGGTGGGAGGCGGAGACAGCATGGAGTGAGGAAAACAAATTGAGGATGGGGAATATATTCTTGTGTAGACAATCTATTTTTAATCTGGGAAGGTGGTAAATCTGATTGGGAGTGTTTTCTGAAATCATTGGATAACAAAAAACTGAATCTCAAATTCACTTTTGATATCCAAGATAAAGAGATCAGTTATTTAGACATTGGGATCTACATTGAAAATGAGGAATTACGCACAAAGTTATGCAGGAAATCCAGTAGTACAAATTGAATTTTACATGCCAACAGTGGACACCCCAAATCATTATAATGGAGCTTCCCCTATGGGGATTTCCATAGAGCCAGGCGGAGCTGTTCAGAGGAACCTATTTTTGAAAAAAACAATAAAAATGTATGAATGGTTCAAAATTTGTTGATACCCAGATATTGTATTGTTTGATGCTCTGCGAGGAGCAAAAGCAAAGAAGCATGAGTTGCTATGATTAGTTAAACCGAAGGAAGTCTTGACAACCAGCAATGATAATATCATCAGATACATAATAAATTATGATATGGCGAATCAAGATACGAGAGAACTGTTAGAAAATTAGAAGCTCCTCAAAATGGATAAGGATCTCAAAAGCATACTATCTGAATCTCGCAATCTAACATATAGAAAAACAGCATCATTGGGAGATTTGTTAACTAACAGCTATATGAAACCTGAGCATCATAGGAAGAAGGGTTTTTGGAGATGCAAAGCTTGTGCACATGGATTAAACGCCACAGAATTTGGAACAATATATGGAACTATGAAGGAAATCAAGGAATGGATCACTTGCGAAACAGATTTTGTGGTGTATGTTCTGGAATGAATATGTGGTAAAAAGTATGTGGGAAGTACTGTTAATAAACACAAACTCTGCATTTTACAACATTTGCGAGCAATAAGAAATCAAGGTTTTACAATATGCCATGGCAAAGCACATCTGGGAGAAACATAATGGTGAAATCAATTGTATGAAGTTTATGGAGTAAAACATGTGGTAACAAATGTGAGAGGGGGAAACAGGAAACTAGATCTTAGGAGAGTGGAATCTAGAACGATTAGCTTAATGGGTATGGAGATTCCACATGGCTTGAACACAGATGCGGAACTGTATGTGCATTTATAATGAATATTGATTTAAACTAAATGGAATTATGAACAGCAGGGAACATAAATGAAATTGGAAAATATATGTGAGGTCTGAGAGAAGGCTAGAAAAAGATACAAAAATATTCCGATTAGATCGTAAGATATTTATAAGTTTTATATGAAAGTGATTATATCTAGAGTACTGTATTGTGATTTTGACTAAATGAGTAGTTACAAACTTTCTAAACTACTGAATGCATATGTTACACATAATGATTGTTTACAATGCATTTGCACTTTATGAAACTTATAAATATTAGAGGGAAATTGATTAAAAGGACATGAAGGTCTTGTATTTTATAGAAAAACAATGCATATGCACTTATGAAACTTATGAATATGTGAGAAAATTGACTGAAAGAAGATCAAGAATGTCTTGCACCATATAGAAGTATTATAAGAACACTGAAATACAGTCAAGGGATTATAAAGTTTGCACATCGATTTCGGTTTATAAAATGGCTGCACATTACGAGACATGCACATATGCTTTGCATAAAATTCATTTAGCATTTGCACACATCTTTTGTACCTGTTTTGAAATCAATGTTTTATAATTTATGTTTAAATTAATATAATAGATAAATTAATTCCATTTTAGAACTTCATTGATTTGATCAAGTGACTTTGGACTTTTGCACATAGGTTATCGTTTACATGATTATTGTTTACAAAATTGTTGCACTTTATGAAATATACTTGAAGAATCTAGGAGGCATCACTAAGATTTTTTTTAATTCTATTCCCTAACTATAATGTCCCTGTAACCTTTGGATTTTTCAGGAATTTCTATGCTTGTTTATCTAGTAGTCATGTTTGCAGAGTGGAGGAAAAAGGGGGCGGAAGCTCTGACCAGCTCTCACAAATCCCACTATGAGGGACTTACTGGAGGTAACTGTAGGGCTTCTTGGCCCCCAAGGTCCCTCAGCAGCAAAGGGGACTTCATCCCCAAGCAGTAGTGTGCCAGGAAGTGTGTTTGAAGAGTAGTGGAGAAAGGGGGCATGGCCTCTGAAGTCCTTACAGCAATCCCGCTTTGTGGAACTTACTGGAGGTAACAGGAGAGGTAGTCGGCCCCCAAGGACCCTCTGGAACCAAGGGGACTTCATCCCCCAACCAGCAGCGCACCAATTAGACTGTGTGGTACTTACTGGAGGTGACAGTGTTGTATAGTTCCTAAGAATACATAGGATCTGCACGTTTGTTGGACAACATAAACTAGGGGATTAGTGTCTAGACTGATTCTGGACACCCCACAGGATATGTCAGCCTATAGGCCAGCTAGCTCACAGTGCCACTATAAGCCCCCGAACCTTACCAAGGAGCGAATAGTTTCTGGCAACCATTGAGCACCAATAGAGTAAACAGAAGATAGAATTCTACCATGGTGCTAAAACAGTGAATATATGCAGACATATAAACATGACAGTATTCAAGTGTGCTCCTACGATGCGGACCCTACCAAGTGTACCTAGCATGTGTGAGGGTGTGAAGCCAAGAATCCCTAGGAAAGAGCCAACCCCATTACCTTATGGGAGAAAATGAAGGACCCCGTCTTAGTCACAAGTTGGACTGGACATCCCGCAAGGGATGTCAGACCAAAGCATGTTGAAGCTTCACGGTGCAGGGACCTTCCTGTCTAGTGTCAGCATAGAAGCGTCTCCTCTAGTTACCTCGGCAAGGTGCGGTTCTTTTATACCAAAAAGGTAGCCTCTGGGTTCTACCACAATTGATATGTTGTTAGTACAGTTATAAAGATGAGCCTACACCAATAATTGTAATTATGCATAGTAGCCCTGTCGCGCTAGGATGAAGATAACGATGACTTTTGTACAGAGTATGTCAACCCTGTTATGTACATCATGTGCAAGGGATTTTACTAAGAATCCTCATGCATAATAAATAAGGCTAGTTTCAAGGAAACCAATCAACATTTAATCAGCACAACTGGGTAAAAGGTCAGTGCTAGAACCGTCATGCAGAGCAAGGTAGGACAAATGTTGGTAAAGGCTACTTAGACCTAGGTTAGGAAGCATAACAACAGGAGGGCTTGTTGGCCCCCCAGGACCCTCTAGAGCTAAGAGGACTTCATCCCCCAACCATCAGTGCACCAGGAGTTGCGTTTGCAGAGTGGTGGAGAATTGGGGTGTGGCCTCCAAAGTACTCTCAGCAATCAGCCTGTGTGGGACTTACTGGAGGTAACAGGAGCAGTTGTTGTCCCCCAAGGACCCTCAGCATCCAAGGTGACTTCATCTCCCAACCAGCAGTGCACCAGGAGGTGTATTTGCACAGTGGAGGAGAAAGGAGGTGTTACCTCTGAAGACCTCTCAGCAATCCCACTGTGTGGGACTTACTGGAGGTAACAGGAGGGCTTGTTGGCCCCAAAGGACCCTCTGGACCCAAGGGGACTTAATCCCCCAACCGTCAGTGTGCCAGAAGGCGTTTTTGCAAGTGGTGGAGAAAGGGGGCAGGGCCTCTGGTGACTTGCCATTTTTGATTTTTTTAAAAATGTTTTTCTTTATTCGGGGAGGGGTTTGCGTGGCTCCCTTTCCCTGCGCCAATTTTTGCCCCGGGGACCCCATCCCCCGGGGCCAGGTCTATTTTGAAAAGGGGAAGGGGCTGTGCAGCCCCCATCCCTGGCCGATATCAGCCCCGGGAACCCCATCCCCGGGGCCCAGCCTCTGTTGTGGGTGCCCTGGTCACACCCAGGGTGCCACTAGTCACTGATGGGGATTTCAGGGGGAGCCTGAAGGGCCCCGTGCCCCCTGGGGGCTCCCCACATCCTGCGGGATCCGGGATTGGTTTTGGACAGAGGGAGCTGCTGAACATGCAACTCCCTTGTCCAAAAGCAATTCTGCTCCGCTTTCAGCAAGTGTGAGCATTTTTAATGATCGTTTGATGAAAGCGGAGCAGCATTTTCTATGGCTTGGCGGGAGTGTTAAAGCTCCCACCAAGCCATAGCAAACAGCTATGCCCTGAGGGGGGACACCCAGGGACATAGCAGGAGCCAGCCCAGGGGGGGTGGTGGTCCCCAGGGCCATCTATGGCCCCCCTCCTTTTTTGTCATTTGCCCAAGGGACATGGTGGTCTCCAGGGCTGTGGTGGTGCCGTGCAGTCCCCTGCACTCAAATTTGCAAAAGCCCCGGGGAGTTGGCGGTCCCACAGGCTGAGGGGGTTCCATGCAGCCCCCGCTATATTTTCAGATTAAGCCCTGGCAAGGTGGCGGTTCCCCAGAGCTAAGGGGGTCTAAGAGGACCCCCTATGTAAAAATTAAATAAGCCCTGGGGAGGTGGTGTTCAAGGGGCAGTGGTGGAGGCTGTATGGGCTTTCCCCATATTCATTGTTAAAGAAGCCCCATGGAGGTGGTGGTCCCCGGGCAATATTATGCCCTGGGAGAGGCCCATGCGCCCCCTGTCCCTTAAGCAAAACAATGCTACCGGGACCTGACCCACCCGGGGGCCAATAATAAACAAAGCGTGGGAGCCCGCACTTCACTTTTTTTTTTTACTTGGGCCAGATCCACGGGTCCCGCCAAAATGTTTTAAAAAAATGCTTTATTGGTATATGCTACTGTTTGGTCTCCTTGGGATCCCCCAAGAGTCCTAGGGGGTCAGTGTATTTCTTCCATGACCCCTTTTCTTTTTTTTTTTACAGTTTTCGTGGGACTAGGCTTCAAGTTGGCACTTCCTGGTTGAAGTGCTGGCAGCCAATTCAATTTCAGTAGGATTTTGGGCTCCCGGATATCTATATTGTTTAAACCTAAATATCTCTAGAACTACTAAACAGTTTTACACCAAATCACAAAAAGCAAATTTTCTGGACCAACATCTAGCTTTCCTGCCAAATTTGGTGTCATTCCGTTCAGTGGTTCGTGCTGAATTTGTGTTCAGAAAATGAAAAATCCCCATAGACATAGCATTGGGAAAATGTGTTTTGGAGCACCTCTTTTTTCTCGGTCCCTGCTTGGCGGATCACCCTGAAACTTACAACGCTGCAACCGAACCAAAAAGCGGAAGCATTTAGAAAATGTCGTGCATATTTATCAATCGGCGCCAAAGTTATTGGCAAAACAAAAAACGCTTTTCCTATGGAAACTTTGGCCCTAACTATAACTACCTACTGGCTATTACCAGTAGGTAATATAAATACATATATATCTTTGTTTGCAGCTGAGGGAGATGTAAAATAAAAGGGTTTTAGGAAGTGTCTCTTGGGGTTCCTGTGGAGGCGATCTAAGGAATACATATATTTGGCACCGGTTGTCTTATCTTCATGTAATTTTTCCCCAAAACATGTTAAGTCTTGTTGTGCATGGAAAGTTTCGGGGAGATCTGTAAAAAGAAGTGTGTTTTCCCATGTCCATTCTCTTAGGACTTTTAGACACACCTGCACCCCAAACCACTGAGTAGAATTACACCAAATTTAATAGAAATTTAGATTTGGTTACACAGATTGTGCTCTTTGTTATTTGGTGTAAATCTGTTCAGTAGTTGTTGAAAAATGCAAGAAAATACAGTTAGTGATATCTGTGACCGTGGATATTTTACTACACTTTTGCGATTAATCGCATATGCGCACGTCAACAGGAATGCTGTGTTTAGCTGGTCACAACCTGCACAGAAAGTTGCGGCTGTCATTTGTTTGGATTGGGGAGTGGTTCCCAGGGCTAACAATTCTGGACAAAGCTGATCTAAGAGGTCACGGTAGAGGTACTCTGACCCCATGTTTGACAAATAGGAGTGTTAATGACACAAGTTATTCGCAAAGACATCACGACCACCAGCGTGGCCCAAGTGTAACGTTGTGGGGACATTGCAAAAACCACAATGTCGCCTCGATTATTGGTGAAAAATAAAGTAAGAAAAATACTCACTACTGTTAGTTTTACTTAGACGCTGTCTCACTCACTGACAGACACTCATGCATCCAGTGACAGACATAGTCAGAGACTCATACAGCCACTCAGAGTCCCAGTCCAATACTAACACACACTCACAGACTCACACACTCACTCACTCACTCACAGACCCACTCAGAGACTCATGCCCCCATTCACAAATCCAGTCAGAGAGTTATGCACCCACTCACAGACCCACTTAGTGAGTCATACACCCACTCACAGACTCACTCTGAAACTCATACACCCACTCCCAGACTCACTCAGATACTTTTGTACTCACTCACAGATCCACTCAGACACTCACACACCCAGTCACAGACCTACTCAGACACTGATGCACCCACTAACAAGCCCACTAAGACACTGATGCACCCACTCACACACACACGCAGACACTCATGCACCCACTCACAGACACACTCAGAGACTCATGCATCCACTCATATACCCACTGAGAGAGTCACACACACACTCACAGAGCCACTCAGACACTCACACACCCACTCACAGACAAACTCAGAGAGTCATGCACCCATTCCCAGACCCACTGAGAGACTTATGCATCCACTCACAGACCTACTGAGACATTCATACACCCACTGAGAAACCCACTCAAAAACTCATGCAACCACTCATAGACCCACCCACTGTCAGACTCATTTAGACACTCACACATCCACTCAGAGACTTATGCACCCACTGACAGCCCCAATCAGACTCACACATCCACTCACAGACTCACACAATCACTCACTCACATACCCACTCTCAGACTCATGCACCTACTCACAGACCTACTTAGAGACTCATGTACCCACTTGCAGACCCATTTATACTCAGGCACTCGCTCACAGACCCACGCAGTCACTCATGCACCCACTCACAGACCCACTCACAGACTCACACACTCGCTCACAGAGCCACTCACACACTCTCACACCCACTCACATACCCACTCAGAGACTTACCCACTCACAGACCCATTCATAGACTCATGCACCCACTCACAGACTCACTGGTATGCTCAGTCACAAACCCACTCAGACAGTGATAAGCACACTGACAGATCCATTCAGACGTTGATGCATCCACTCTTAGATTCATTCAGAGACTTGTGTACACATTTACTCACCCACTCAGACACTAATGCACCCAGTCATAGTTGCCACTTAAACAGTCATATACGGTATGACAGACACAATGAGAGAGTGATACATGTTTTGTTGAGTTATTTAAATAGTAATGCATGTAGTGTGATGGTTAGACTCAATTTATTCACTTAGACTCTTTGAATGTGCTGTTGGCCATGGAATGTCTGCTTTTGTTTTGCGTTTTTGCTGTGTATTCGCGACCATTGCGACATTGTCACGCATTTTTGAAAACTTTAAAAAAAAAATGATATTTATAAAGAAAATTAACAATATTTTGGGCACTAGAGTGGCTCTAAGAAGAGCCTTTGTGTTGATTGTGTGTACATGACAGCTATACATAAGCCCGGATGCAGAGTTTCAGGTTGCTTAGAAACACCCTGTTGCCTTCGTCTGTAAAGTGTACTCCATCACTTCTATAGATTCCATGCATGCCAAAACACAGATTGTTGTTGTAGATAGCACCCATGTAATGGTCTCTGAGAAATGCAGAAACAGTTTTAATAACATGTTTCCTGGCTTTTCCAATCTGTGGATAAAATTGATTAGACCACTTCCATTTCTGCCTTTGGCATATGTTGGATTACATCAAGACAGTGTGAGGGAAAAGAGTCATTAATTCTGCAAAAGCATCTTTCATTAGGATTTCCAGTACTACCCCAGTCAGTGTGCCAAGGTCACTGCCACCACAGTGCACAATCATAAGGTTATGGGGTTGGGAATCTTCAATGCTAAAGTCAGCACTTGATGACACTTTAACCCTCTCTGGCCAATCCATTTAATGTCCACATTAGCCAAACCCAAGTCTCGGTCAATACCACTCTTTCTAGCAGCTTCTCTAGCCCAGATGACATCGCTGTGGCCCACAATCCACACTCTAATCACTTTGAAGTGAAGCAGCAGTAACAGACAGGAGGATGCTGGAGCTCAATGAGTCAGTTTTCCAAATGGGAGGCAATTAAAAGTGAAGGGTTCTCCTGGTATAAAAAAGCACATATCTGATTGGATGTTGTGAACATGTAGGTAAATAAAATTAGGTAGGATATTGAAAGAAGTAACCTATATCTGTGTTTGGCTCTGGTAAAAAAGAAAAAAATTAATACAGACATGGATATGCTTTTTAATGTGCACAGTAAACCACACCTGCTGCAGTTTATTTTGTAACAAGAATGGTCTTTCTAGAATGTGGTGTGCACTTATGACCTACTGCTTCTAATGGGTTGGTATGGAGACTGTGTTAAGAGTGTATTGGGGGAAGCGTGTTAAAGACACTGTTATATTCTCTTTACTGTATTGCTTTAGTGTTACAGCCTTATGCTGTTCCATGTTATTCTATTCTCCAGTTCAGGCTTCACCTGATAGAATGTTGATGGGTTGCCTAGTTGCCCTGTTGCTGGGTTCTGTAGTTTCAAATGGTAATGAGAGCTGTTGGGGTTGGATGTGTCTTCACCTCGCTCTCATGTCTGCTGTGTAGCTTATCTACAATAAATCCCTGTTGAACTCACCGCTGACTATGAGTATTCTACTACAATTTATGGCGACGATCCTGTGCTACACAGTAACACGCTGGACCCTGCGTGCAACCCTACTCACCGTTGGTGTTTATCATTCTGAAGACTACTTCATCCGGTGGTAAGACTGTTCCTTTTTCTTCACTCACTCCACCGATGCTTTCGGCCTGCGCTTTCTTCTCTCCATTGCCGGAATAGACACTTCTTTCCTCGAACCCGTTCTCGACCACACAGCCTCACAGCAAAATTGGAGCGTCATTTTTATATGGACTCTTGTTGTACTCATTGGGTTTCCCTATTCCCGGTGCGAGTACTTTCGAAATTTTGGCTGTGTTTTGTTCATTTTTCCAAGAAAACGGGTCTCGCGCTGACAGAGACGTTGACATTGTCTCGCGCATGCGCAAAAAGTGGCTTTAGTCAGCTGCCTAGCAACGCCGCGTCCATGCTCCTGCACAACTGTAGGCCGTAATCTGCCTGGCCTGCCTGACTGTACGCGCCACGTCACAATGACTGCTACCTAGCAACTGCTGCCTCGCAACATTGTTCTCTATCCAGCCAGCCGATTGCGATGATCGGCACGTCTTTTCTACTTTGCGCTTTAAGGCTTTCGTTTTATTCTTTTCATGGAGTGGGTCACATTGCGGTGATCCACACACCTATTTGGAATATACTTCATTTATTGAACCTCGTTTTAGCAAATTACAGTGATTCGCACACCTTTTTCAAACACACTGCGGTGATCCACACACCTATTTGGAATATACTTCATTTATTGAACCTCGTTTTAGCGAATTACGGTGATTCGCACACCTTTTTCAAAACTATTGTTCTTTGTGCGATTTATCCAAATTTATTGAACGGTGATTCGCACACAAACATTCTTCAAGTCAATAACTCTCCTGTAAAAGGTGATAATCACACGGTGATTCGCACACCTAATAACACATTTTATCTTATGTTTGGTTTTGAAACATAATTTTACACTGTGTTCAATTGCATTTTACTGCATTGCATCCTCCATTCTTTGTGATCTACCTCTTCTTCCTTTTTCTTTTATTTCCACGTCTTTTGCTTCTTCCTTTATTTCGCCATTATGCAATCTGTAACTCCTCCTCCCTCTTTATTGGAATCTCCTGGAGAACCTCCCGTTCAATGGGAAATCTGGTTTGATGCATTCCAGACATATCTGGGAGCGATCGGCGCATCAAGGTTTAGCAGTGAACGCAAGAAATGCCTACTTCTCCATTCCCTCGGATTTGAAGGTCGTTCTATCTACAAACACCTTCCTGAAATCGTTCATCTACCAGAGGATGTTGTTGATGATTATCAGGACACTATTTTAAAACTTAAAACCAGGTTCAACAAACAACTCAGTTTGATGGTTCTCAGTCACAAATTTTTTAAAAGACAACAGTGTGAAAACGAAGATGTAGACTCCTACATTTCTACATTACGTAGACTTGCTGCAGTTTGTCAGTTTGATATCTTCACAGACCAATTGATCCGTGACCAATTTGTATGTCATTGTAGAGATAAACAGATTTGCCAGAAGCTTCTTTCTCTTGCAAATCCTTCACTTGATGAAACTGTTAAAATAGCCAAGAGCATCGAAACATCACAAGTATCTTTAAAAGAGTTGGAAGAGAAATCTACGGATCCAGTCAGCGTGGTCATCTCTAATACTAAAGGAAAGACAAATGACACTAAATCCTTTTCTTCCAGAGGCAATACACTCAAGAATTCTAACCCTGGGAGGGGTATACCAGATTCTCAACACATTAAGCAGATGTGTTATCCTTGTGGGAATCCTCCTCACCTTAAAGGAGCAAAGTGTCCCGGAGCTAATGTGACTTGTAATTACTGCAAAAAGATAGGGCATTTTGCAAAGGTCTGCATGAAACGGAAAAATCCAAGAAGATCTGTTGCTTGTGTTTTGGAATCAGATCAAGAATCTGATTCTGAAGTAGTTTCTATTGTTGCTCTCTCACATGAATCTGTGTCCAGTGTTGATGAGTCGAGTGAATGTGTAGATCCCATTGCTGAAATTATTGTGGGAGGGAAATTACTGAATCTTCTTGTCGACTCAAGCGCCAAGATTACAATGGTGACTCATGAATTATTCTACAAAACATGGGGAGAAAGACCACTTCAACCTCCCGATCAATCTCCAGTCTCGTATGAGGGACGGAAGATTGATCTCCTCGGGTATTTTGAAGATGTTCTTGTTTTTACAAATAGGAAAATAAATGGGAAAGTGTATGTTGCAGTGAAGGTTCTGAACATTCTAGGATGGTACCATCAGAGTTTGTTCAAGATGGTCTTTAGACCTGGCACCTCTGAGCAAGTTCTTGTCATATCTGATGATCAACATTTGTGCCAGTGGAGCAAACGTTTTCCATCTGTTTTTGGAGGGGGATTAGGAACCATAAAAGGATTCAAGCATAAAATTGTAGTAAAAGATGGAGCCCTTCCGATCAAGCATAAGTTGAGAGGTGTACCTTTCAGCGTGAGAGACGATCTAGATAGTGAGCTCAAGTCCTTGTGCGACCAAGGGATTATTGAACCCACTGAATCATCTCTGTGGCTTTCACCCTTGGTCGTCGCGTGCAAGAAATGTGGGAAACTGCGTGTCTGCGTGGACTTGAGATCTCTCAATAAGGAGATCTGGGTCGACTCTCACCCACTACCGAAAATATGCGACCTATTTGCAAGCGTTAGAGGGTCCAAATTCTTTTCGAAACTGGACCTGGCCAGCGCATATCATCAGATTGAGCTTGAACCTGAATCTCGCCCTCTCACAGCATTCGTGTCACCTTTAGGGACTTTCCAGTACAAACGGATGCCCTTTGGGCTTGCCTCTGCGGCTTCCATTTTTCAACGGATCATGCAGAGTATGTTAGGTGGGATTAGTGGTGTACTTGTCTTTCAAGATGATGTGTTGATTCATTCCAAAGACATCCTGACACATAACTCTGCTTGAAAAAGTTCTGGAAATTTTCAAGGATCATGGTGTGGTCGTCAAGCCTGAAACATGCATGTTTCTCACTGAAGAAATAGAGTACCTAGGTCTCCGGTGAGGGCGTCAAACCCAGGCAGGGGCTGCTGGATGCCATCACCCAAGCTCCCGCTCCATCTGATAAGAGTGGCGTCAAGTCTCTACTTGGTCTCCTGGAGTTTTATTCGAAGTTTGTCCCCAATTATGCCACTATTGTACGGCCCATCAGTTCTCTTCTTTGCAAGGGTTTAATGTTCGGATGGTCCGATGAATGCGAGTCTGCCCTGCAGTGTGTAAAGAGTTCTCTTTCTAACAGCAGTGCACTCAAACCTTATGACCCGGATTTGGCCTCTTGCATAACTGTTGACGCGAGTCAAGTAGGGCTGGGGGCCGTTCTGACCCAAAACACTTCAAGAGGAGAGAACACGGTCGCATTTGCCTCCAGGGTCTTGAGAAATGGGGAACTTCAGTACTCAGTCATCGAAAAAGAGCTGTTGTCTTGCTTGTGGGCCATTGAAATGTTTCGACCCTATATTTGAGGTAGACGCTTCTTATTGAGAACTGATCATAAACCTCTCATTTCTATTCTTGGAGCTGGCACCAGCAAGTGCTGCTCGCCTAGGATCCTTCGTATGGTATCTCGCCTCATGCAGTACCAGTTTGATGTTGTTCATATTTCTGGAGGCAGGAATCTCAGAACAGATTATCTGTCACGTTTTCCCATTGACAATAACAAGGAAAGAACTATTCCTGGTGATGTTGGGGAGGAAGATTCTGATGATTGCCTGGTAGCCTCACTCGATTTACCGGAGCATGGGCTTGATACTGCAGACAGTTGGATTAAAGCCCTAGCTGATGATGAGATTTTACAACGAGTGTGTGGGTTCGTTAAGTCAGGTTGGCCCAGAGAGCGTGCCCTTCCTCAATGTATACAGCCTTTCTGGAAGGTGGAATCTGAAATTTCTTTGGAAGACGGTGTGTTATTACGAGGTGACAAGCTTATTGCCCCTCAGAGTCTTAGGAAGAACATTATTGTCAAAGCCCACGAGGGTCATTTAGGATCCACGCTCACCAAGCGACGGGTCCGCGAGTTCTTTTGGTGGCCCTCGATGGACAGTGATATTAATGATCTGGTCGATTCATGTTGCATCTGTAGATCTGCTGACAAAGGTTTGAAAGTTTCCAGTCTGCCTCTTTTTCCTATTCAGTGTCCCTCTGGACCATGGTCCAAAGTAGGTGTAGATGTCATGGGACCTTTGGAAATTTTACCTGGAGGGTGTCGTTTTGTTTTAGTGTTAATTGATTATGCTTCAAAATGGCCTGAAATGAAACTTGTTAAGGAGGCTTCTACCAGTAACATCATTCTGTTTCTTAAAGATGTATTCTTGAGGGAGGGGTTTCCTGACACCATGGTGACCGATAATGGTACTCGATTCACGAGTGCTGAATTTGATTTTTTTTTTTAAATCATGCAACATTCAACACGTTAAGAGTTCACTTTATCACCCCCAGTCCAATGGACTTGTAGAACGAATGAACAGTGTTGTGGGGGACTGTATTATGTGGGCCAGGTCCTGTAACTGTGATATTATGAATTCACTTAACAGTATGCTATGGTTCTACAGGACGACCCCCCACTCCACAATCAAAGTCTCTCCCTATGACCTATTAAGGGGAAGAAAGCCCAACACTAGCTTTAAGCCTGCATGGATGAACAAGTGGATCAAGTCAGTTCCTGATATTGACAGTCTTATGCTTTTGGTTAGAGAAAATGTCTCTAACTCCCAGTCCAAACAGAAGTCCTGGTTTGACAAAAAAAAAGGTGTCAAGACTGTACATGTAGTCGTTGGAGATCTTGTTCGCATTAAGTCCCCTTTGCATGTGAAGAAGGGTGAGAGCAAGTTTGGTTCTCCCATTTCCGTCACCAGGGTGGGTAGGAACTCTGTGCAAGTTGAAGGGGGAAAGTGGTGGAATGCTGGTAAGATTGTAAAAGTTAAGAATGTTCCTTCAATTCCTGCCGCTTTTCCTCTTAGTCCTGAGGATTCTGTACCCTCAGGCATGTCTCTCAGAAGGAGTTCAAGATCTAAAATTATACCTAAGATATAGCGCATTTGAAATGTTTTAGGGTCTCTGTTTTATGCTTACTTACGAAAGATTTAACAGTTATTGTTCTTATTTATCTCCTGGTTGTTTCTTTTCCTATTTGTTTTATTTTTATTTTTATTTTTTTATTTTGTTTATTGAGAAAGGAGGATATGTTATATTCTCTTTACTGTATTGCTTTAGTGTTACAGCCTTATGCTGTTCCATGTTATTCTATTCTCCAGTTCAGGCTTCACCTGATAGAATGTTGATGGGTTGCCTAGTTGCCCTATTGCTGGGTTCTGTACTTTCAAATGGTAATGAGAGCTGTTGGGGCTGGATGTGTCTTCACCTCGCTCTCATGTCTGCTGTGTAGCTTATCTACAATAAATCCCTGTTGAACTCACCGCTGACTACGAGTATTCTACTAGTACAGACACATATCACTTTTCTTTATACATTTGAGGTGTTTTGAGTTCTTTTACTATAAAAAGGGTTTCATTTCCTAGTGAGAGCTTGCTAAAAAAGTGTAGAGTGCTCCTAAACTTATAAAACTATGAAGGTAAATATGTTTTTGAACTCACGTTTTTTCACGAATTCATCGATCTAATAAGAGGAAAAAAAGTAATTGTATCAGCAAACTCAATATTCTGGTATGTGAATGACATTTCTTTTTAACCCAAATAATTGATTAAAAAGGTATATGCGTATGTGAGATTGTAAAAAAAAAGAGTCTCAAATTTATTTAATGGTCTATGAGTGGTAGTATGAATGATTTTGCATATTTATTAATAGGACAGTAAGACACAGTTTGCGCTAGGTGTTCACTTAGGGCCCTATTACGATGTAAGTCAGAAAGCCTCCGACCCCTGGTCGAAGGCTTGCCGACTTACATCGTTGGTTTCAAATCCCCCAGCCTTATTACGATGAAGGCTGTCGCATTTGAAACCAGCCGGTTGGACCGACTGGCTTCCGACGGGCTCAAGGAGCCCGTCAGAGGCCACTCATAATCCCATATGTACGTCGTTTACGCCGTGGGGATTATGATGCCAGTTTCCGACAGACTTTTCATACCGGGCTTTGCTACATGAAAAGCCTGTCGGAAAGCGACTCTGGGGGCTCCTAGCATGGCCCCTTTGCCACATCAGCCTCCAGTTGGATCCCTGGGGGGCACCTATGGTGCCCCTCTGTTAATTCCTGCACCGCGTGGCAGGCACCATCAGTTGCCTGCCACGCGGTACAGGGATTAACAGAGACACCCATTTCTCTATGGGAGCTTGTGCAAATGGGGGTGTGCGACCACACCAGGTGCGGTTGCATCCTAATAATGAAGTCGGGACCACCGACCAGAGGTCGGTCGGTCCCGATTCCGCGATATTGTGTCCGCCCGACATCATAATGAGGGCCTCAGGTCATGGAGATTTATATTCACTTGTATTGCTTTTCTCTATTCTCTAAATGGTAGAAAAAAATACTGTACTCTAATGATTAAAGTAATGTGTAACAGTGTATTTGAAGATGTAAAAAAAATATATGTGTATACATGATCTGCTGGTGACACAGACTGGTTTTCTTTGCATTGTGGGAGCTATAGTCCTACTTATTCCATTGTAAAGGAGGACAAGAACATTTAGAAATGAAACAGGACAAAATGCACTGTAGGTGTATATGAATTATGAACTTGTGAAACTTGTCATCTATCTATTAGATATTCTTTAGCGTGTCTTTTTCTAAATTATAATGCAGGTTTGTATATGCTTAGATGTTGAGATATTTTCTTTAAGCTTGTAGTATGTGACATGTGTAGTATGAGTCTGCTAGGTATAGTTAAACATGCAGGGGCATATTACCAAGAACGGCGTTAAAATTATCGCCGCTTTAGCGGCAGGAAACTGCTGCTAAAGCGGCGATAATGGGCTTGATAATATGCCCTTGAAAATTCCAATAGAAGCCCATGTTCTGGTGTAAACATGGGCTTCTATTGGAATTCTCAAGGGCATATTATCAAGCCCATAATCGCCGCTTTAGCTGCAGTTTCCTGCCGCTAAAGCGGCGATAATTTTAACGCCGTTCTTGGGAATATGCCCTGCAGTGTTTAAGGATAACTCTTGTTTACTATCGCACAGTGCCCTTGGGGAGTTGGACTGCTAGTTTGACTTTGGATGTAAAATCTTCTTGTTAACTGCTGAAAGCTTCTTTTAGAACAGATAACTAAATTGTGAGATATGCCTTAAAGCATAGCCTTTTGTGCTTAAAAAAGTAAAAGTTATTGTTTTGACTTTTATTGACTTAGTCATGCTTGCACAGACTCTTATTGGAAGCAGTCCATATGCTATAGTACTTATTAAGCAGGTGAAATAGATTTTTTCAAACCATATATGGTCTCTCTGGCCCATGGACAGACCAACAGATGAAGTTATACATTCACTAACTCACTTATATATCCCACAGTCTGCAAAGCAGTTCTACAGAAGCCTATATAGCTTTGCAGTTCCTATTACAGACAGTGGGATATGCATTGACATGTATATGTACAGATTGAAAGAGCTTTAAAGCTTTCAAAGTGGAGAATCACATACTGGCACATTTACTTAAACATCTTATGAGAGTTGCACCTAGCCAATAGAGAGGATGCTATGTGTTTAAAATGTAACAGATGTACTCTGAAGATTGAGTGAGCTATATGCACTCCTAGAGACCCATGTGGCAAATTATACATTCACTCTTCCACCCAGAGTTCATTCTCACATACCTAAATAGAAAGCAGACGAGCAGTAAAACATTCAGTAAGTTAGTAAGTGATGCACCTATACATTCTGTCAGACAGACAAATAGAGCTCATGTGTATCTACTGCTGATGGAGACAATTGCACACATGTTTAAATATCCCAGTAATCACTAATACATCCAGGAAGGAATCCATTGAGCCCGTTACAGATACATTTACTGCAGCATATATGTCATAAAGAGAAGCAGTCATTTACTTGCAAACTTCATACACATGCAATAAGAGTCTGAGATAGTAACTGAGACAATCATTCAGATATCTGCTAAGGAACTGAGACTTTCAAGCCTACAATGTAGAGAAGTAGCTCTTGCATCATGTCTTGGGCCTGCTACACTTTAGCCTGTGCATGCAGTTTTACTGCTAGGGCTGTAGTGTCACTAAAAACTCTTACACAATGTGTAAACTGCTCTTGTAGCACGTATAACTAACCACTAAGGTATCCTGTAGGTAGGCCACAGGGCAAGGTGCTATGTGCTTGAAAGGTAACACATGTACTCTGAACTTTCAGTGAGCTATATGTACTCCTAGACATCGATGTGCCCAATTATACCTTCACCCTGTCATTCAGGCTTTAATCTGACATACCTAAGTAGAAAAGCAGATAGACACTAAAATACCTCTACAGACTGTGATAGAAGCAGCTAAACAATCAATCACGCAGACAAGCACAATGATATGTATCTAGGGATAATGGAGGCAGTTGGACACACAATTAAATGAACCAATATTCACTACTACACCCAGGTGGCAATCTATGTAGCCCTTACAGAAACATTTACAGAAGTATACATGTTAGAAATAAAGGTACTCATTTACTAACAAACTTAAATACACATCAAATCACAGCCTACCATGGACAGATGTAGTTCTTGCATCATATCTCAAGCCTGCTATACTTGAGCCCGTGCATGCAGTTTTACTGCTAGGCCAACCTTTACATTTAATAGTCCTACAAAAGGCATAAACTGCTCTTCTACTACATATAAGTAACCAGTAAGGTAGCCTGTAAGTAGGCTATAGGTAGGGTGATATGTGCCTAAAAGGTAACACACATAGTCTGACATTTTACTTAGCTATATGCACTTCTACAGACCCATGTGCCCAATTATACAGCCTCCTTGTCACCCAGGCTATAATCTGACATACCTAAGTAGAAAAGCAGAAAGACACTAAAACACCCAGAGACTGTGACAGAAGCACCTAAACATTCACTCGCACAGACAGCCAGAACTGCTATGTGTTTAGCGCTAATGGAGGCAGTTGCACACATATTTAAATAACCCAGTACTCACTAACACAGCAAGGAGGAAATCCATGCATCCCCTTACAGACACATTTAGAGAAGCATACATGTCACAAAGAGAGGCAGTCATTTACATTCAAATTTGCATACACATGCAATCACAGTGCTAGGTAGCAACTGAGACAGTCATTCTGATATCTGCTAAGCAACTGACACTTTTAAATCTAACATGGAGACAAGTACCCTTGCATCATGTGTTAGGCTTGCTACACTTGAGCCTGCGCATGCAGTTTTACTGCTAGGGTTGTCTTGTCACTAAAAACCACTACACAAAGTGTAAAGTGCTCTTGTAGCACGTATACCTAACCACTAAGGTATCATGTAGCTAGGCCATAGGACAGGGTGCTATGTGCTTCAAAGGTAAGACATATACTCTGAAGTTTTAATGAGCTATACACACTCCTAGAGACCATGTGTGTAATTACATATCCACCCTGCCACACAAACTTTATTCTGAAATACCTAACTAGAAAAGTAGACACTAAAGCACCTATTCAGATTGTGATAGAGGCAGCTAAACATTCACTCACACACAGAGGCACAACTGATATGTATCTAGCGCTTACGGAGGAAACAGACTTAAATAAGCCAATACTCACTATTACACCCAGGAGGCAATCCATGTAGGCCTTATAGAGACATTTATAGAAGCATACATGTCAGAACGGGAGTCAGTCATTTACTAACAAACTTACATACATATCAAATCACAGCCCCACATAGGAACCGAGACACTCATTCAGATAGCTGCAAAACAATTCACAGTTTCAAGTTTACCATGCAAAGAAGTAGATCTTGGAGTATGTCTCGGCCTGCTATACTTGAGCCCGTGCATGCAGTTTTACTACTAGGCCCGTCATCACATTTAATAGTCCTATAGAACGTTTAAACTGCTGTTATACCACATATAACTAACCACTAATGTAACCTGTAGATAGGCCATAGGGCATGGTGCTTTGTGCTTCAAAGGTAACACGTTTACTCTGAAGTTTCAGTGAGGTTTATCCAGTCCTACAGACGCTTGTGCTCAATTATACATCCACCCTGCCACCCAGACTTTAATCTGACATACCTATGTAGAAAAGCAGACAGACAGTAAAACACCCATATAGACTATGACAGAAGCATCTAAACCTTTATTCACACAGACAGGGAGAACTGATATGTACCTACCGCTAATTGAGGCAGTTGCACGCAGTTAAATAACCCAATACTCACTAACATACCCAGGAAGGAATTCATGGAGGCCCTTACAGATATATTTACAGTAGTATACATGTCACAAAGAGAAGCAGTCATTTACTAACAAACTTACAGACACATGCAATCACAGTCCCAGATAGTAACTGAGACAGTGATTCAGATATCTGCTAAAGAACTGAGACTTTCAAGTCTACCATGCAGAGTGGTAGCCCTTTCATCATGTCTTGGGCCTGCTACACTTGAGTCTGTGCATGCAGTTTTACTGCTAGGCCAACCTTCACATTTAGTAGTCGTACAAAAGGCATAAACTGCTCTTCTACCACATATAAGTAAGCACTAAGTTAGCCTGTAAGTAGGACATAGGATAGGGTGCTATGTGCTTCAAAGGTAACTCATGTAGTCTAAAGTTTTAGTGAGCTTTATGCACTTGTACAGACCCATGTGCAAAATTATACATCCACCCTGTCATTCAGGCTTTAATCTGACACCAAAACACCCATAGAGACTGTGACAGAAACACCAAAATATTCACTCACACAGACTGGCAGAACTGTTATGTATCTAGCACTAATGGAGGCAGTTACACACACATTTAAATAACCCACTACTCACTAACACAGCCAGGAGGCAATCGATGTAGCTTTTTCCACACTCATTTAGAGAAACATACATGTGACAGAGAGCTAGTCATTTACTATCAAATTTACATACACATTCAATCACAGCCCTAGATAGGAACTGACACACTCATTCATATGTCTGCTGAAGAACAGGCACTTTCAAGTCTACGATCCAGAAAAGTAGCCCTTGCATTATGTCTTGGGACTGTTACACTTGAGTCTCAGACACTGCGAGAAGCATCTAAACATTCACTCACACACACCCATACACACACACACACACACACACAGAACTGTTATGTACCTAGTAGTAATGGAGGTGCTTGTACTCAAACTTAAATACCCCAATACTCACTATTGCACCCAGGAAGCAATCAGTGCTGCCCATTACATATACAATTACAGATCTATAGAAGCCAGAAAGACAGGTACTCATATGCCAAAAAATTTAGATACAAAAACAAGCAGGTCCTCACATACAGACTGAGACACTGATTTACCTATCTGTTGAACGACTGACACTTTCAAGTTCACCATCCAGAGAAGTATGCCTTGCATCATGTCTTGGGCCTGGCACTCTTGAGTGTGTGTATGCACTTTTACTGATATGCCTACTTGGTATTTAAAACCCCTTGCAAGCCTTAATCTGCAGTTGTATCACATATGACTCACCTCTAAGGTAGGCTGCAGCAAGGTCATAGGGTACGTTTTCTGAAATAAACCAATCCCTATTCCCCATCTCCCTGGTAATCCAGGTTGACATAGGGGCCCAGATCTTACTGCCCCACTTCTTAGATCACTTATCCTTGCAATTATATAAACCTTTTTCTTGATTAGAAATGTGCAATAGACTAGCAAGCCATGCATAATAAGTGGGGGGGGTGTAGGAGAGTAGGATCTGCTTCTTATGGTTACCCCCACTTTTTGCTGATGTTTCACTGTTTTTCGACTTTAGTCTGGCTGGGGCCCTGCTATCCAGGACCCCAGCCTAGCTGCTTCCTCTCTAAAATGGATTCCATGTACCTTAGGTACACTTCAGATTGGATTCTGGGGTGCCCATATAAGTCCCTAGTATATGGTATACTATGTACCCAGGGCATAGGTACCCCAGAGGCCTCCCATGGGATGCAGCATGTATTATGCCACCCCTGGGAAGCCTTCCAAAATGACACCACAGAACTGCTACAGCAGCCTGAGTGAGGTGGTGCATGCACCCCTTACTGAGATATAGGTTCACTATATCTCACCCTATCACTGCACATATAAACCTATCAGTCACCCCTATGGCAGGCCTTATCAATCCTGAAGGCAGGGTGCTTGGTTTTATGTGGGAGGGTGCCCATGCATGAGCAGAGCCCCTCTGCAGCCTTCCGAATCTATACTCTGGGGTTGTCTGTGAGTGCAGCCTGACCATATACTCTTAAGTGCATTATATCTCAACGGTAAATGCTAACTTTGGGATGGCTGCACGGAAACATGTCGTGTTTGGTGTCAAACACCTTGGAATCATACCCCCACACCGGTACCTGGTGTGGGAGTATGATCCCACCCTTCTAGAGGGAGAGACATGACAGCACCGGTATCCCCGGTACCAGCTAAACAGAGCCCTGGCATCACAAAATGGATGCTGCAGCCACAGACACGAGTCTGGCCTCCTACTGCTGACCGAAACTCCGGCAGGGGAGGCCTGGACAATAGGTTTCCTGTCACAGGGAGGTGTTACCACCTCCCAGACAGGCTTTAGTGTATTGGGGCTGGGTGGGTGCACTCTCTGAGTGCTTTGAAGTCCTGCACTGGGAGCACATTTGGTGTCCCTGTGCATACCCCAGTTCAAACCGGTTGCAGGGGCTGCCAGCCCCTGCTTTGGCGTGAAACTGGACAAAGGAAATGGGTGTAGCCACCCCTCTTTCCAAACCCTCCCATAGGTGGGTCACCTGAGTTAGTCCAACCCCTTCCTTGGGTATAAGATAGGAACCCCTGGCAACAGGACTTTAGATATCCCTGGATGAAACTCTGAAACTGAATCCTGGACCTTCGAAGATCTGTTAAACGCCAGATGACTGAAGAATCTCCCTTGGAGTAAAGGAGTTACTCCCCTGCTTGGCAGGCACCAAAGACGCATCTGTCCGGTCTGCATCTCCGGAGCTCCCGCCGGACGCCGACAACCCTGCAACCCATGAAGTGGGTTTCCAGACTTCCCAGAGGCTGACCCGAGTCCCCAGCAAAGCTGGGACCCGTAGCCCTTGTGGGTACCATGGAAACGGAACCCCTGGACACTGTGCACATTTGCAAGTGCATAAGCTTCTGGTCAATTCTAGAGGCTGTGCTTTAGGATACTTGTAGCCCCAACCTGGAGTAGTGAATACACTGAAGATTGCCGGCCTGGCTACTCTGAGTGACCCATGGGCCGCCATTTTGTGATTCCGCTTGAGGTCCCTTCTCAATCTCTTGTCTGTCAAATTGTGGGTCCTTCAGAAGGACAACTCTACTTTCAACAAGTCTCCCTGGTTGTTCCAGGCCTGCCCTGACTTTCCCTTGCTTGGGGAGTCCCTCGGACCTCGCTGGTCCACTCCAAAGCCTTTGTTCTCTTTCTGCGTGGGTTGCTGTTACCAAGGCTTGTTGGGTCCAATCTGGGCACTGACACCGCAGTCAGCTACTACCTTTGTGTGTCATCTCGATTCCAGCTCCTGGTTGTCGTCGACACCTCCTGGTCCTCGTGGCTGCAGAGACAATCTTCACCTCTTTGAACTTGAAGCACCCGACATCGGTGGTCATTCGACTATCGTGCCCCTGGTCACTGGCTAGCGACCTAGACTCTGTATCCTCTGCTTTCAGGTTCTTCTCATCCTCGATCCAGGCTTGGATCTCTTCGGACACTTCGCAGCTTCTCGGCAGCAGCACTTTCCAGCCAGCGGCCATTGACAACGACGGCGCGGCCCGACACCATTTGACACCTGTGCACCCGGCTTCCCTGGGTGAGGTAACACGAGTACTTCGGTGCTCCCGTGTGTGTTGGCCCTAGAACCCTCTAAGTCCAAAAGGGTTTGTTCCTAGTCCACTCTGAAGTGTCCCTAAACTTTAAAACTCTAACCGTGACTTTCCCCATAGACGCTAACGGAGCTCGCGGCTGTGTTCACCCACTGCACACATCCCCCGTGGGTCCCCTGTGTCACTACCTTGGGTGGTTCCTTGGGGTCCCAGCAATTCAACAGGCGCTAGTCCTTGTGTCTAGTCAAGTCATGGTTCTTATACCACTTTCTTAATATATGGTTTGGTACGCCCCTAGGGCTAATCGTATATTGTGCTAATTTACTGTGTTAATTGACTTGTAACTTGTGTATTTCGACCTCTAGCCTCATAAAGAGACTAGTGGGTAGTGTTTAGTAATAAATACATATATTTTATATATATACCTGGTGTGGTTCTCCTTTCATTTGGTCATTCATGAGATTATAGACTGGTAAAACAAACAGCTTTACACTCCTTCAAGTCTTAGCCTGAAGGCTGCTCTCCATAGCTACCACTAGGATAGCTTTCAATAAAGGTTGTCTTTAAACCTATCATCAATAAATGTCATTTGGACTGTCGCAAGGTGCCCACTATAACTAGTGGACAGCATATGCCAAGCCAACTTCTCACATTGGTGTGCAGCGGTTGGATTCAAGCTTGCCTTTGTTTTACCAGATAATCTCAAGTGAGTGACTAACTGAAAACCACTAAAAGGTTCCTGAGGTACTTATAATTCAAGCTTAAGGTTACAGTAAGTTCTACTGAACTTAGAGTTGTATGTCAAGGGCTTAGCACACCCTTTCTACAACTCAAGAGAGTTTAGTAGGCCACACTAGAGTAGGTAGTGCATACACCACACCTCACTAGTGATGTCTTCAAGGCCAGGAGCCAGTGGGTCCCTGCCAGAAGCCCAGGGGCTTCCACCATCCAAGTATGACAACCTCCAATTCTTGGAATTGAAAGCATTGTGTAGTACTAGGAAGTTGAAGATAGGAAAAACTGCAAACACCCAACGCCTAATAGAGGCACTGCTGTTGGATGATCTCAAGAAGGCCTCAGGGTCTGAAGGGGTAGGCAGAGAGGGTGGGGCAGCAAATGAGGAAGGGCCAAGGGGTGAAGAATCCCATGACCTGACCTCTGAAGCTGGCCAGGAAGATGACAATGATCTTACCCTGGGGAATCCAGCTCCTCCTGCAGATGAGGAAGAGGACCAGAATGGCCTCCTCTTTGTCCCACCAGGAAGAGTTGAGAGTGTGCCTAGAAGGTCAAGGTCTCCTTCTCAGGAGTCTAACCATTCTGACACCTCAATAGGGACCTCTGTTTCCTCTCATAGGAGGGAGCCCTCTCATGAAAGGAAAGAGAGAC
This sequence comes from Calotriton arnoldi, assembly GCA_963921515.1. Classification (NCBI taxonomy): domain Eukaryota; kingdom Metazoa; phylum Chordata; class Amphibia; order Caudata; family Salamandridae; genus Calotriton; species Calotriton arnoldi. The sequence continues at coordinate 74,765 of CAWUFW010017758.1, read as the reverse complement.
TGCTCAAGTATGAATAAGCTCAGCTTAGAATCAGAAGAGAGCAGGTGGCTTTAGATAGGGAGTCCCTAGAGCTTCAGAGAACAAGAAGAAAGTTGGGAGTAGAGTCCCATGGTGGCAGCAACTTCCCTAGTGGTAGGGAAAGGTCTCATGACCATAGAAACCTAAATAAGATTGTTCCTCCCTACCAGAGTGGGGATGACATCCACAAATGGATTACTGCACTGGAAAGGGCCTGTAAAGTTCAGAGGGTCCCCCAGGAGCAGTGGGCAGCAATCTTGTGGCTCTCCTTTGCAGACAAAGGTAGAGACAAGCTCCTCACTGTAAGAGAAGAGGATGCTGATGATTACCATGTCCTGAAGAGTGCACTGATAGATGGGTTTGGCCTAACCACTGAACAATACAGGTTAAAGTTCAGAGATACCCAAAAGGCACAGACACAGGACTGGGTGGACTTTGTAGATTGTGCTACTAAGGCTCTGGAGGGCTGGTTGCTTGGCAGCAAGGTGTGTGATTTCAAAGGATTGTACAACTTAATTATGAGGGAGCAGATCCTTAATAATTGTCAAAATCAGCTGTTGCATCAGTACCTGGTGGACTCTGATCTGACCTCTCCCCAAGAATTGGGAAAGAAGGCAGACAAATGGGTCAGAACCAGGGTGAAGCAGAAGGTTCAGAACCAAGGTGGTGACCCTAAGAAGCAAGATTCTAAGAGCTCTGACAAGGGTGGGGAAAAGAGAAAAGACCAGAAGTCTTCTCAAGGTCCCCAAAAATCTTCATCTGGGGGGGAGTCTAAATCTAACAAAGGTAAAGGACAGAAGAAACCATGGTGTAAAATCTGAAATCAGAAAACCCATTGGACAAGTGACTGTACAAAGTCCAAAGACTCAACTCCAGCCACCATTGCCCCTAAGGCAACTGTTCCCCCTAGTGCAGCTACAAATGGTGGTGTCCCAAGTAAGGGTGTAGTAGGGTTAACCCTGGGATCTGAGGTGGGCTCTGGCCTAGTCAGAGTGCCAACTCAGGCTATGCTGATCTGTGATGGAGGCATGGATATGGCCTCCTTATGTGTGAGTCCCAGTAATCTGGGCAAATACAGACAGCAGCCTTTAATCAATGGAAGAGAGGCTTTGGCATACAGGGACACAGGAGCAAGTGTCACAATGGTGACAAAAGATCTTGTGGCTCCTGAGCAGATTATACTTGGTGAGATGTACCAAGTGACCAATGCTAGCAATGTCAGGACAGACCATTCCTTGGCAGTTGCTAATTTCTCCTGAGGATGGGTAGCTGGCCTCAAGAAAGTTGTGGTAAGTGCAGACCTCCCTGTTGAATGCTTGCTTGGCAATGATCTAGAAACTTCAGCTTGGGCAGAAGTGGAGCTCAGGACACATGCAGAAATGCTAGGGATCCCTGCACATGTTTTTGCTGTGACCAGGTCACAGGCCAAAATGTCAAACACTGAACAGGCCCTGGATTCTGGAATAATGGACCAGGTGCCTCCCAAGAGGAGGAGCAGCAGGGTTAAGGCAGTGCCTTTCCCCCTGATTCAGAATACAGATCAGCCTCCTGAGGGAGATGATCTTAGTCCTGAAGAAGGAACTGTCCCAGAGGAGCTTGAACCTGATCAGGTTGAGTTCTTGGGGACAGGGGGCCCTTCCAGGGCAGATCTGAGCCAGGAGCAGCTGAGCTGCCCCTCTCTTGAACCCATCAGACAGCAGGCTGCTGCTGAGGCTGCTGGGAATGCTAGTGGATCCCATAGAGTCTATTGGGATGATGGACTCCTATCCTCAGAGAGAAGAGACCCCAAGCCTGGTGCCACCAGGAGGTTGGTAATACCTCTGAAGTTTAGGGGCTTCCTATTAACACTAGCCCATGATATTCCCCTAGCAGGTCACCTGGGCCAAAACAAGACCTGGGACAGAACTGTCCCTCACTTTCATTGGCCCCACATGTCTGAAGACACCAAGGAGTTTTGTCGCTCCTGTGTCACCTGTCAAGCCAGTGGGAAGGCAGGTGGAACCACAAAGGCCCCCCTGATACCACTACCTGTGGTGGGGGTTCCCTTTGAAAGAGTGGGGATTGACATAGTTGGTCCTATGGATCCTCAGACAGCTTCTGGGCACAGATTTATCCTGGTGGTGGTGGTGGACCATGCCACTAGGTACCCAGAAGCTATTACACTTAGGACCACCACAGCTCCTGTGGTGGCAAGGGCCCTCTTGGGAGTATTCTCAAGGGTGGGTTTTCCTAAGGAGGTAGTATCAGACAGGGGTGCAAACTTCATGTCTGGTTACTTGACTGCAATGTGGAAGGAGTGTGGAGTGAATTATAAATTCACCACACCCTATCACCCACAAAGCAATGGTTTAGTTGAGAGATTCAACAAAACCTTGAAGGGCATGATCAAAGGTCTCCCAGAGAAGCTTAGGCGGAGATGGGACATCCTTTTGCCCTGCCTTTTATTTGCCTACAGGGAGGTGCCTCAAAAGGGGTTGGTTACAGCCCTTTTGAACTTTTGTTTGGCCATCCTGTTAGGGGCCCATTGTGTCTGGTGAAGGAGGGATGGGAGTTACCTCTCAAACCCCTAAACAGGACATAGTGGACTATGTACTTGGTCTCCGCTCCAGGATGGCAGAGTATATGAAAAAGGCAACTAATAACCTTGAGGCTAGCCAGGAATTACAAAAGACCTGGCATGACCAAAGGCTGTGCTGACTGTGTACCAGCCAGGACAGAAGGTGTGGGTGTTGGAGCCAGTGGCCCCAGCAGCTCTCCAAGATAAGTGGAGTGGCCCCCATACAATTGTTGAACAGAAGGGAGAGGTTCCCTACTTGGTGGACCTTGGAACTCCCAGGAGTCCCCACAGGGTACTTCATGTCAACAGATTGAAACTATATGTCGACAGGGCAGACATGGGCTTGCTCATGGCTACTGATGAGGGACAGGAGGAAGAGAGTGATCCACTCCCTGACCTGCTCTCTCAGAACCCTGATGATGGATCAGTAGATGGTGTAGCCTTGGCAGGCAGCCTCACTATCCAGCAACAAACTGACTGCAGAAAAGTTCTCAGCCAGTTCAGGCATATGTTCTCCCTGACACCTAGTCAGACTACCTGGTGCACTCATGAAGTGGACACTGGGGACAGTCTGCCTGTCAAGAATAAAATCTACAGGCAGCCTGATCATGTCAGGGATTGTATCAGGACAGAGGTCCAAAAGATGTTGGATTTGGGAGTCATTGAACCCTCAGATAGCCCTTGGGCTAGTCCAGTAGTCTTGGTGCCCAAGCCTCACACCCAGGGTGGTAAGAGAGAGATGAGGTTTTGTGTGGACTACAGGGGTCTCAGTGCAGTCACTAGGACTGATGCCCATCCCATCCCAAGGGCAGATGATCTTATAGATACTTTGGCCTCAGCCAAGTTTCTGAGCACATTTGACTTGACAGCTGGCTACTGGCAGATCAGACTAGCTGATGATGCAAAGCCAAAAACAGCATTTTCTACCCCTAGTGGGCATTATCAATTTGTGGTGATGCCCTTTGGTTTGAAGAATGCACCTGCCACTTTTCAGAGGTTGGTGAATACAGTCCTTACAGGTCTGGAAGCCTATAGTGCAGCATATCTAGATGATATTGCTGTCTTTAGTTCCACCTGGGAGGATCACCTGGTCCACCTCAGAAATGTTTTGCAGGCCCTGCAAAAAGCAGGCCTAACTATCAAGGCTACTAAGTGCCAGATAGGGCAGAGTCAGGTTGTATACCTGGGCCACCTTGTGGGTGGAGGCCAGGTTCAACCATTGCAGAGCAAGATCCAGACCATCATGGCCTGGGTTGCTCCAACTACCCAGACTCAGGTGAGAGCCTTCTTAGGCCTGACTGGGTATTACAGAAGATTTGTCAAGGGGTATGGATCTATAGTGACACCCCTGAATGACTTAACCTCTAAGAGAATGCCAAAAAAGGTTCAGTGGACAGTCAGCTGTCAAAAGGCATTTGATGACCTGAAGCAGGCCATGTGCACTGCTCCCATTCTGCAAAGTCCTGATTACTCCAAAAGTTCATTGTGCAAACAGATGCATCTGAGTTGGGGGTAGGGGCTGTACTGTCACAGTTGAATGATGAAGGTCAGGATCAGCCAGTAGCTTTTATTAGCAGAAGGCTGACCCCAGAGAGAAACGTTGGTCAGCCATTGAGAGGGAGGCCTTTGCTGTGGTTTGGGCTCTGAAGAAGCTGAGGCCATACTTGTTTGGCACTCACTTCCTAGTTCAGACAGACCATAAGCCCCTCTTATGGCTAAAACAGATGAAGGGTGAAAACCCCAAACTTTTGAGGTGGTCCATTTCCCTACAGGGGATGGACTATACAGTGGAACATAGACCTGGGAGTAGCCATGCCAATGCAGATGGACTCTCCAGATATTTCCACTTAGAACATGAAGACTCAACTGGTCAAGGTTAGTTTAATGTCCCTGCGTTTGGGGGGAGGGGGTTGTGTAGGAGAGTAGGATCTGCTTCTTATGGTGACCCCCACTTTTTGCTGATGTTTCACTGTTTTTTTACTTTAGTCTGGCTGGGGCCCTGCTATCCAGGACCCCAGCCTAGCTGCTTCCTCTCTAAAATGTACCTTAGGTACACTTCAGATTGGATTCTGGGGTGCCCTTATAAGTCCCTAGTATATGGTATACTATGTACCCAGGGCATAGGTACGCCAGAGGCCTCCCAGGGGCTGCAGCATGTATTATGCCACCCCTGGGAAGCCTTCCAAAATGACACCACAGGACTGCTACAGCAGCCTGAGTGAGGTGGTGCATGCACCCCCTTACTGAGATATAGGTTCACTATATCTCACCCTATCACTGCACATATAAACCTATCAGTCACCCCTATGGCAGGCCTTATCAATAGTGAAGGCAGGGTGCTTGGTTTTATGTGGGAGGGTGCCCATGCACAGTGGCGGCTGGTGACATTTGAAAGTGGTGGGGCGTAAAACAATTGTCGTACTTGACTGTGGCGAGCGAGCGTAGCGAGCGAGCCTGAACCACCTACGGGGGGTTCGGGGGGGTTCTCCCCCTGAGAAAATTTTGAAAAAAGAGTGGGCAAATGGTGCATTTTCAAGCAAACCAGAAGGTGTGAAGAACAGCTCAGTCAATACTACTGTTTAGAGTTGTGGGAGTTAAGAAACCTTATAGAAGTTTGACACATAATGAGAATGCTCTGGGAATATGGAACTAAAATGAACAACAATTTACTGGTACCGCAGCAGCACAACTATTCTTAATCTTACTGGATAGAACCACAAGCGAATATGTACAATACCATGATTGACAGGGTGATGAATTTACTTGGACACTAGCGCTTAGGGAATGTAGCAATTTCTCACTCCAAGGCTCTCAAACATATCTGCATTTCCTTTAGACACCTCTTATGCAAGTCAACAAATGAGTTGAGAACTGCGAAAACTATTCACACATCAACAATATGTTTTTGTGCAGTGCTTTGAGGCGCTGACCATACATGCAGACAGGGCTTCTCAGCGTTGGACACAGGTTGAGCGCACCATGCGTGGCGAAACACAGATGTGTCCCACACACACCACTGTAAAACACTGCCATTACAAGATGGAAGCCATGACAGGTGCATCACTATTAAGGCAGCTAACTAGAGGTGTAAACATGCTCAGTGCAACAGTGTTCCACTGTGGTACCAACAGACTCAAGTTATGATGCTGGCTGCGCCACTGCCCTGTGCTTCAGTTAACCATTTGCCAAACTCGTGCCACCTAGAAGCAGGCCTAACCACACTATTAGGCGCTATATAAACAACTGCCTCCTGCGTACAATCAACGACAAAAGCTGGATAATGCAGCTGCACTGGCATGTTTGGGGGGAGGGAGTATACTGAAGTGGTAGATTGAAGCCAAAAACTGTGTTTCTCTTGCAAACATACCCCAAACAAATCTGTAACTCTTTTTTCCTAAAAAGATATTTCCATTTGACAATTCTAATACACCCGATACAATTTTAAACACATCATCGGCAAATACTAAATTTAATGCTGGACAGTTGGCCCTGAACTAACTGTTTTCCTTTTTAACTTCCTAAGATCATTTAAGAATATTTTTCCTGCGATCCCCAGGCAGTCAGAGTGTGTAATAAAAGACGAAACAAAATGAACTAGGGAGTTATAAAAAAAACACACATAGACGGACATTAGGCCAAAAGGAGCATGCAAGGAACAAGCGAAGGGTCTCCATGGATGTGCTCTGGTCAGTCATAGCACGGGGTGGAGCATGACGTTCAACCTAGCCCAACAGGTTAAGGCATCTGCTGCACAGTACTAGAACTCTGCATTTTATCAAACTCGGATGGGGGGATGGGATGGCACGGCACTAGAGTTGAGTAACCAATACATCTGTCTGCACAAAAACACAATTACTTTGTAGTGGGCGCTACATTTTATGGTAAAGTGAGAGCAAACGCCGTCAGCAGCGGTCGTAGCGCGAATGTCGAGCTCTACTAGAAGTTAAGCACTCACAGGCAGCGCAGACTTGTTACAGGCATTTAGTAGACAGGATCTGCGGAGGCTGAAAAACACATTTATTACTCCCACGACGACTACACATAACCAGGAGGTCTCACGCTGTGCATTGTAATGCTCCGAAACGTCAGGCGTTACTCTCATAACTCAAGCAGTAATAAAATGCTCAAAGTCTGGTGTTGTTTCTTACCTGTACGTTGTATAGGAAAATGTCATCACTGGAAGGGACCTGGTTGCTCTCAAAAACTGCACCTCAGTACTCAATGTTTATTCCATCAAAGTACCCTTCAACAATTATTTACTCCGCCCACACAGTCCCCTAGTCCATGTCCAGCCTTGCTGCTATGGGAGACGGTGTAGCCGCTGCTTCCTATTCAAACTGACCAGATTTGTGCAAGAATGGACGCTGGTCTTTGAGGGGTTTCTTCTTACGCTACCTCCCGATGAAGCAAAAACAATTCCCTCCATGTGCCTGTAATTGGGAACGTGGAAAGCCATCAATCTGGTGTAAGCTTCCCTTCCGTCTGCTCCTCTCCACCCCAGCAGTCATTAGAAGCCTAATGTGCACACATATGAAAGGATTGTACACACAGAAAGGACGTTCTAATGCACACAAGCAGGCATTAGAAGTCTAATGTGCACACATATGAAAGGGTGCCCACAAAGTGATGCCATGCATGAATCTTAATCTCGAAGTACTAACCCGCAAAAGTTATCCATGTGGCCTGACCCAGAAGCTCTTACCTGGAAATGACAGAACCTATCTTACCCGTGAGCCCCTAGCCACATATGTGGCCTATCCTAGAGACCCTGTTCCTACTCCGGAAGTGATCATGTTCATTCAATCTCCCCCGCCATGTAATGGACAGAAAATGATAATATAGGTGCCACCAACATTGGGATGCTCAAAGACCCGATGTACCCACTTTTAAAACCATTGCAGCAGTGCAAAGCTCATGAAGTCGAGGAGCAGAAAGCGGCTGCAATTATCAGTATTCTCAAAGGCCCAAAACTACTAAGGAATTTAGACTGCTGTGCAATGTGCAGGAAGTGCTGTAGAAGAATAAAAAATAAAGCTGCAGCATGCTCGAACATATTTTTTTCGAACGACATAAACCATTTTATAAGGGGTTTGTTATTATTAGCAAATAGGAGATGTCAAATGATTGAAAGATTTAAAGGAAATCCAAACTGTGAAAAGTAAAAGTGCTTTACTGTGTGTCTCTGTGAGAACTATACAAAAGCCTGTTTTCTACAGAAGTGCAAGGTCTGCATCCAGACTCTGTAATCTTACAATTGGCAGAGAAAAAACACAGACTGTTATCTGTAAAAGGAATGTCATCATGTATACTTAAATCCTTCGGGAAAAAAGCAAACCCAGATGGAATGATAGACATGACAGAGGCAATCAAACATAGAACCTGTCTTTTCTACTAGAGGACTGACCTCGTAATAATGAAACTGAAAAAATACACGGTGTCTGATATGTCACACACAAAAAACGGTTATTTTCAAACTGGAAAATAGAATATATTTTTCAGGAACGCAGTCAAGTTGATAAAGTCTGCTTTCTATTAACTATACTAGAAAATCTAAGGTGTTTCTACAGGCTACTTTTACAGGGGAAAACATGCCTTTATCCTATAAGCTGTAACCTTTTCTTTTTATGTTTTTAAAATCCAATTACCCAAATAATAGCATAGTATATTTGGCTGAAACACCACTTTATCAACCCTTTTTAAAAACTCTCAGAAGTAGAGGGAAAATGTAACTTTTAACAGGCTTAACACACATAGTGATAATTTGACACTACACCTGTCTAGTGCTGCCGGCCCTCTCTTCACGTAGCGCAGGGTAAGCGAGGCAGTTCGCTCATGAGGAAATGCAGTATTAGAATGAGTACTTTTGAAGCCTCTTCGCCAACGTATGGGGGCAGGTTGTTTGTGAATTCAGAGAAAATAATCGAGTACTAGGATTACAAGTCATGGGATTCTCGTTGACATTCATAAACAGTAGAATAGATTAGCAAGCTTCATTACACACAACCCGGCGGAGGACAGTTCCAAAGTAGAAGGCGGAGGTGAAAATATTTTCTAGGCAAGTACATTGCGCAAGGATGCCTAACCCATCAGATTATCAGTTTGCGAGTGTCTGTAATACTTGGCAATCTTACACCTATTACTCAAACCACAGATTTGCAAATATCTGGGATTGGTGCATTTCACATCAAGGGAACAGCAGTTGCTTTTCTACATTTAGAATGATCTGAGGTCCATTTCCATTGGGCCTGGTAGCCTTTTGGAAACGGAGTTATACGGAATCGACAATCAGCCCTGTGCTCAACTTGTCCCAAGCGGACACACCCATTTTGAATGAAGGGCACTTAATCTTGAAGAAACAGCGTTCAATTCTTAATACCCATACACCTATGTCGCTTGGACGTCATATTTCACCTAAAGCCAGTGGAAACAATACCAGGCCAGAAAGCTAGTGACCTTAGTGCTAACAAACCTAGCTCAGAGAAGGGCTTTGACCATGAGCCTTTGGACTATTTTCGTGTTAATAACAACGAGCACTTTGAATTGTGTGAAAAAATCTATCATAAACTGTCTCACAGTTTTGAAACAGGTGGTATTGCTATGAGGTGGCTGCGGACGGTGCACTGCGATATATGGATTTATCTCAGTTGACTGTTTTTTAGCCTATGCTGTTTCCTTCAGGGAGGGTTGTGTACGTGACAATGGGGGTAGCATGGAGGCCCCCCTGGGGCTCTAACAGAGGCGGAAAGCAGCAGCAGCAACCTTTCGGAAGGGGAAAACTCCTCGCTTCTTTACCAGATAGTGACTGACCTGGGACCCGAAGAGGTACAGTGGTTCTACCAAGAAAACAAGACTCCCTGCGCATCGAGCTTACCTTTAGGCACCTCTCGAACACGTGCCTGCTGGGCCCAGATGCATTGCCTGATAAGCGGTAACCGGTGGAGCCGGTGCCCGTGAGAGCCGGCCTGTATGAGGTGGACTTGACGGAGGACTTGACGGAGGGTGGCTGCTATCCCTTGTACTGGGAGGAGCGCGAAAAGACCTCCATCATGCGAGGCCAAGGGTTCGTGGAGGGCACGTGGCAGCCGCTCCCCAGGATGTGAGTAACCTGATCGAGCAGGAGCACTTGAGGGCTTTCCGGGGGCAGGGCCTGTGGCACACCTTTGAGCAGAAGCTCAGCCCTGTCACTGACAGCAAAGATCCGATCCACACTGGAAGCTGCATCGCAGCCACATTGACTGGCACAACGTGTACGAGGTGCACCTCTACAGCGACCCGACCACCTCCAAAATTGCCAGGAAAGTCACGCAGAAGTTGGGCTTTTCAACCAGCGGCACGAGACTTCACCGAGGATACGTGGCGTGTTGTAGGCAGCCTCCCTCCCTCCCCTCCGCCAATCACAATGCTGCAATGGCAGCATTGTGATTGGTGATTGGTGAGGTCGCCCCAGCCGGGCCATTTTCTCTATGTAGGCTGCATGCAGCAGCCTACATAGAGAAAATGGGGGAGTGCGCATGACTGCTTTGTTCGGCCCTAGGGCCGACCAAACAGTCAGTACCCACAACAGTGGGCAAGCCACTCCCCCCTGCCCTCGAGCGGGACCGCCCACCCACCCTCCCACAACCAGGCAGTCCAGGCACTTCTGCTTTCTCGCAATACGAGAAGCAGAAACATAAAATGGTAGTTTTACCATTTTATGTTTCTGCCTTCTCGCACTGCGAGAAAGCAGCGGGGCGGCGCCCCCACGCCCCCATGGTAGAGCCGCCACTGCCCATGCATGAGCAGAGCCCCTCTGCAGCCTTCGGAATCTATCCTCCGGGGTTGTCTGTGAGTGCAGCCTAACCATATACTCTTAAGTGCATTATATCTCAACAGTAAATGCTAACTTTGGGATGGCTGCACGGAAACATGTCGTGTTTGGTGTCAAACACCTTGGAATCATACCCCCACACCAGTACCTGGTGTGGGAGTATGATCCCACCCTTCTAGAGGGAGAGACATGACAGCACCGGTATACCCGGTACCAGCTAAACAGAGCCCTGGCATCACAAAATGGATGCTGCAGCCACAGACACGAGTCTGGCCTCCTACTGCTGACCGAAACTCTGGCAGGGGAGGCCTGGACAATAGGTTTCCTGTCACAGGGAGGTGTTAACACCTCCCAGACAGGCTTTAGTGTATTGGAGCTGGGTGGGTGCACTCTCTGAGTGCTTTGAAGTCCTGCACTGGGAGCACATTTGGTGTCCCTGTGCATACCCCAGTTCAAACCGGTTGCAGGGGCTGCCAGCCCCTGCTCTGGCGTGAAACTGGACAAAGGAAATGGGTGTAGCCACCCTCTTTCCAAACCCTCCCATAGGTGGGTCACCTGAGTTAGTCCAACCCCTTCCTTGGGTATAAGATTGGAACCCCTGGCAACAGGACTTTAGATATCCCTGGATGAAACTCTGAAACTGAATCCTCGACCTTCGACGATCTGTTAAACGCCAGATGACTGAAGAATCTCCTTGCAGTAAAGGAGTTACTCCCCTGCTTGGCAGGCACCAAAGACGCATCTGTCCAGTCTGCATCTCCAAAGCTCCCGCTGGATGCTGACAACCCTGCAACCCAGGAAGTGGGTTTCCAGACTTCCCAGAGGCTGACCCGAATCCCCAGCAAAGCTGAGACCCGTAGCCCTCGTGGGTACCATGGAACTGGAACCCCTGGACACCGTGCACATTTGCAAGTGCATAAGCTTCTGGTCAATCCTAGATGTTGTGCTTTGGATTATTTATAGCCTGGACCCCGAGCAGTCAATCCACTGAAGATTGCTGGCCTGGCCTCTCCGAGTGACCCGTGGGCTGCCATTTTGTGATTCCACTCAAGGTCCCTTTGTAATCCCTTGTCCATCGACTTGTGGGTCCCTCAGAAGGACAACTCTACTTTTGACAGGCCTCCCAGGTTGCTCCAGGCCTGCCCTGACTCTCCCTTGCTTGGGGAGTCCCTCAGACCTCGCTGGTCCACTCCGAAGCCTTTGTTCTCTTTCTGCGTGGGTTGCTGTTACGAAGGCTTGTTGGGTCTAATCCGGGCACCAACACTGCAGTCAGCTACTACCTTTGTGGGACAGCTAGATTCCAGCTCCTGGTCATCGTCGACGCCTCCTAGTCCTCGTGGCTGTAGAGAGAATCTTTACCTATTCCAACTTGAAGCACCCAACATCGGTGGGCATTCGACTATCGTGCCCCTGGTCACTGGCTAGTGATCTAGACTCTGTCTCCTCTGCTTTCAGGTTCTTCTCATCCTCGATCCAGGCTTGGATCTCTTCGGACACTTCGCAGCTTCTCGGCAGCAGCACTTTCCAGCCAGCGGCCATTGAAAACGGAGGCGCGGCCCGACACCATTTGACACCTGTGCACCCGGCTTCCCTGGGTGAGGTAACACAAGTACTTCGGTGCTCCCGTGGGTGTTGGCCCTAGAACCCTCTAAGTCCAAAAGGGTTTTTCCTAGTCCTCTCCGAAGTGTCCCTAAACTTTAAAACTCTAACCGCGACTTTCCCCATAGACGCTAACTGAGCTCGCGGCTGTGTTCACCCACTGCACACGTCCCCCGTGGGTCCCCTGTGTCACTACCTTGGGTGGTTCCTTGGGGTCCCAGCAATTCGACAGGTGCTAGGCCTTGTGTCTACTCAAGTCATGGTTCTTATACCACTTTCTTAATATATGGTTTGGTACGCCCCTAGGGCTAATCGTATATTGTGCTAATTTACTGTGTTAATTGACTTGTAACTTGTGTATTTCGACCTCTAGCCTCATAAAGAGACTAGTGGGTAGTGTTTAGTAATAAATACATATATTTGATATATATACCTGGTGTGGTTCTCCTTTCATTTGGTCATTCATGAGATTATAGACTGGTAAAACAAACAGCTTTACACTCCTTCAAGACTTAGCCTGAAGGCTGCTCTCCATATCTACCACTTGGATAGCTTTCAATAAAGGTTGTCTTTAAACCTATCATCAATAAAGGTCGTTTGGACTGGTGCAAGGTGCCCACTATAACTAGTGGACAGCATATGCCAGGCCAACTTCTCACAGGGGGGGAGGTCTGAATCTTCCCATTTTGTTGCTATCAACAGCCGAGCTACTGCAATCGAAATAAAAATTAAATATATCTGGGACCCTTCCAATTGATCTTTATTGTCGTACCCCAGGAGCATCATTAGAGGGCTAATGTCACTTTCCCGGCCAAACACCTCTCGCCAAAAGGCCTCAATTCCTTTCTTCAAAGGTTGCAGTTTTTCAGATTCATAAAACATATGTACCACTTCAGCTGGACCTTCTCCACACCTGGGGCAATTATCATTTTCCCCCACCCAAAAAACTTAGCTGGCATAAAATACAAATTGAAAACTGTTTTATAGTGTTGAGTCTTCAGGTTGGCCGAAACAAAAATCTTTCTCCCTAGTGCAATAGACATATACAGGTCAGTATCGTCTTCCCCTAACTTCCTAGCCCAATTGGATTCTACTTTCTTTAAATCATCCGGGGTGAAACCCAAGAGGATTTTGTAGATATACTTTATCCTACAATCTTTACGAGCAATGATTTCTAAGAGAGGGATTTTGTCTATGGGAAATAGATCACCCCTAAGTTGCTTAAAAAATTCTTTTACCTGCACATATTTGAAATAGGACCCATCATCTATTTGATAGTCCTCCTGTAGTTATGCAAATGAAACCAGTTGTTCTGTTGAAAAAATATCACCTATTTTAATTATGCCGGCTTGCTCCCATTGCCTTCCCATCACATCATAAACAAGGGGAGGAAAAAAAGGTGATCGCCACAGAGGCGTATACTTACGATATCTTGGTAGCTTTAACAATTTGCCAACCTTGCTCCATACGGTCCAGGCCACTCTTAAGCACTTAAAGCGTGCTTTTTTGTAGTAGCTGGAGTCTAATTGTCGAAGTAAAACACCTCGTGCACCCCTTTCTATGGCCAACTTGTATATAGACGGGGGCACCGGCAGGTTCCTGATCCTCTGTATGCCCATTACCGGATGTAAGCAGAACTCCCATCTGTTGGAGAATCGTAGACCAATAATAAAATACCAAGTTGTGGACCGCCCATCCACCCTGTTCCTGAGGAAGGGTTAGGAATTTTTAGAGACCGTCATATTTTCTTATATTGCCATATAAAATTAGAAAACAGGGAATCTAACTTCGCAAAAATAGTACCTTCAACCTCGAGAGGAATAGATTAAAAAAAATAAAGTATCTTTGGAAATACAACAATTTTAAGAACATTACATCCGCAGATTATTGACAAATGCAACTTATTCATTTATCATAGATCAGTGCTAATTTTGGAGATTAAAGGGTCCATATTAATTGGCCAGATAAAATCCACGTTCGAGTTTATCCTGATCCAAAGATAGATAGCCGCATCAGTCCTACGGGGATCCTGGAGAACAGTATTCTTAGTGCAAACAATCTGCGTTTTCTCCATATTTAAGAGATACCAGACCTCTTCCCATACTCCCCTGCCAAAATTTCTACTTGTGCGATCGCGCTCTGTGGATCCAAGGTCATTATAGCTATGTCATCTGCATATGTCAGCACCTTCGTACAATAACCGCTGACCGAGACTGGTTTAATTGTCTCGCTATGAAGTGTTTGTCTACTGAATGAGTCCATATACAGGGCAAAAAGAATAGGAGAGCAGGGTCACCCCTGCTTTGTCCCTCTAGCTACTTCTATTCCTTCTGATTCACTACCCATCATTTGTATCGTGGCATACGGACTATAGTGTATTGCTCTACTAGCTTTGATTAAGCGTGGCCCAAACCCCATTTGTCTGAAGATTCCCCAAAGATAGTGCCATGACACCTGATCAAATGCTTTTTGGGCATCGAGGAGGATCATAGCCATCTGGTCCCCTGTAACTGCTGTTATATCAAACAAAGCTATAACTCGCTAATATGGTCCATGGTCCCCCTACCTGGTATAAATCCATGCTGCCAGGGAGTAACCAGATGACCAATTATCCTTCCTAGGCGAGCTGCAAAGATTTTAGAGTAGAGCTTAGCACCTGAATTAATAAGAAAGATAGGTCGCTATGAGGCTGGGTCATCCAGGGGTTTACCTTTCTTTAAAAAAACAATTATATCCATACCCAACCAGGATTGAGAAGGAAGCCTGTTGTGCTGAACACCTAAAAACAGGTCCAAAATCAAGGTAGCTAGCTCTAATTGCAGCAGCTTATAAATCTCAAGAGGAGGTCTATCTGGGCCTGCTGTTTTGCCTGAAGCCATTAGATGCAATGCATCTGCGACTTTCTGTAGTGTGATGTCAGCCTTGAGCTCTTGTCTCACGATCCGATTAATCTCTACTGTTCCCCCCAAGCCTCTAGCACGCCTTCCCCCTGAGTCGTGTCGAATGATCCCTCCTTATACAATTCCCAATAGAATTCTTCACATGCATTAAGGATCTCCTTAGGGTCCGTTACATATGACCCATCTTCCCTTTTGATCCTGCTTATATCATTCCTGACCATCTATTGCCATGTACATGAAGGTAGGAGCTTGCCAGCTGACTCTCCATATTCATAGTTTTCATTTTTATAAGCTTGATATACTTCTGTATCTTTTTATTATAGTAACTGTTAATCTCAGCTTTAACCCTGGCAACTTCTAACTGTAATTGTAGTTGTCGCTCTTCCTGCTTCTAGTTGATTGCAGTAGTATGTTCTTCCTCTAACAGAGTAAGCCATGCAGTCAATCGATTCATCTCATCTTTCTGCTGCTTCCTCCTCTGCCCCAAGAAGCTAATGACCTCTCTCCTTAAACCTGCTTTAAAAGCATCCTAGACCACGTCCCTCGAGGCACTATATCTGTTTATATCAAAATATCGTTGCACCCAACGCTAATGTATTCCATGAATAAATTATTGGCATGTAATTTCCTATCAAATGTCCATTTGGACTGACCCTTGATATGCCCTTGTACAATGATATCAAGAATCAGGGGGTTATGGTCTGACAATAATTTGGGTAGTTTCCTAATTCCAATCTTATCAAGGAGGATGGAGGACACTAAAAAGTAATCTAGTCTAACATATTTTTTATGAGGGAACAAAAAATACGTAAAACCTGGATCTAATGGTTTCATCATGGCTCAAACATCAACTAGGCCATGGCTAGCACTGAATGCAGTTAATGCCCTATGCACCTGCGGCTTTCTCACCTGATATTTGTTGCTTAGGGTACCAGCTACCTCCAGATGAATATTTAAATCTCCACAAATTATTAGTGGGTCTGGCAAGGATGCTAGTTCCACATCAAGATCTTCCAATACCCTGGGATCATCCTGATTCGAACCATAGATATTACAGACCGTCAATACAATAGGTAGTGGAACCACTGCCCACCTGCCCCATTTATCCTCCAAGACTCGTTTGACTGGTGCCATATTATTTGTAACATGATTGGCCACCCCCTGACCATGGACGTCTGGCTTGAGCATGCAATGAGAGTATACCCATTAATCATAAGGGTTTCCCTCTTACCCCACGGAATATGGGTTTCCTGTTGGCATATTATATAAAATCCCAAGGATTTAATGTCGCTCCCACCCTCATGCGCTTTATTTTATCATAAAGGCCACCCACGTTTATTGAACATATGGATATTTTACCTATATAAGCATGAGATAAACATTTCATTGACTGCCCAACAATTACCTACAAATCAAAATTTCCTCCTGTTTCTCAGTATTTTTCTGCCCTCTCTAGCTAACCCCCCACAGCCCCCCACCCCACCACCCACCCTCCCCATCTCCAGCCCACCCCACACAGCTCCTCCCGCCATCCCACCCCTAGCCACCCCAACTATAAAAGCAAACTGACCTATACTCTGTCTGTGGCAGATGAAAGCAGCTCGCCTTCGTCAGCAGCTTTTGAAGAAAAAACAAAAACAGTTTCTGGCATCCCATGCCTTACCACCAAGAATACCCCCCCTTCAGAGAAGAAAGGAAAAAAAATAGATTCAATAGCCTCTTTAATAACTCTAGGGTCTTTGGCTGCCCCTTGTCCCAACCCGCTCTTAAGCATAACAGCAGAAAGAAACCCATAAGGGGGCCAGCTGTATACTATGCCCCAACCTCAGCAAGGAATTCCTTAGATTTAATCTCAGAGGTGAAACACCTTATCCGCTCCCCCAAACCACTTTCAACTGTGCTGGGTTCATTAGGAAAGCCTGAGCGCCTTTATCCAGAAATGGTTTTATCATTTTGCACCTACAGATCGTTTGGCTTCAGGTCTAGCTTTCTCAAAAATATTTTGCCTCAGTAGGTACTTTCCAAAATAAACTAACACAGCGCGGACTTCATGTCAGATCTGATTAGTTGTTTCAGAGCAAAAGGCAACCTCCTTGGTCTGGAAAGGCTTTACTTAGCAAATCTACCATATACATTCAGATGTCTGATCCCTCCTTCCCTTCTGGAATCCCTTGAAATCGTAAATTATTATGCCTTTGGCGATTCTCTTGGTCCTCCAGTTTCCACTGGATATCTATTTGTTGAGATTCGTGAGCCTCTCTTTGTCCTTGGGTGCTCGCAATATCACCCTCAAGAGTAGCTGCTCTAATCTCAAGGTCTGTCAACCTCTCACTGATAGCATTGCATGTTTTGGCGATTTTCCTAACTGAGCCCTGTAATTTGTGTGTAGCAGTTTTGGATCCTCGGCTGTCCTGCCGAGTCTCCTCATGGTGTGACAGTATGCATTGTAAAATTGCATCCAGGGTGGGTGGTATTACTGGTATTGCTGAATGAACAATTTGAGGCATAGTAGTCAGAGTACCAACCAGCTGCTCTACTTGGGAATAATCCCATTTAAGATCGTTCCCCTATTGTTATATCCACCTGACTTCCTCACCACTTTACGTGCTGTTACCACTGAGTCCACCCCACTAGTATCAGGTAAACTTTCCTTCTCACTTGAATCAGTACTCAACCCTGATCCATCCGCTGACCAAGTCTCATCTGACAGGGAAAAAAAACAATCATTTGTCTCAAGATCACGCTTGTTAACCCCCTTCCCCAACCCCAAAGAACGTGCCAATGACTGCCGGGTTTTCCTAGACCTCTGTGTAGGTGAGTAATAGTTGGGGGGGACATCTTTCTCCCTATCTACTGCAGCATGAAGTTTTTCAATTTTGTCCAAAGTACCCATTTCTTGTTCTGCATTAGCCTCCATGGCTAGCTTTTGAACTTGAGCAATGTCTCTTGCTGTGTCTCTCAAACCCGCTCCCCACATAATCCTCAAAATGTAACAAACTGGCAGCAGCATTTACCTTATTGAACTATTCGATGCAAAGGGTATTTCTGCTCCCCCAGGTGGTTGTGATGCTGCAGTGGATACTGGGACAATCTCCTTGTCTGGGAGAGTTAGTTCGCTGATGCCCAAATCTTTCGACATCACCTTCTCACTGGTGTGGTTCAGATCACCCCCAGCGAGGGATCCATGCAGTAGCTCCAAAACCGTCGGTCTGGGTGGGCACTGCTGGAGCGTAGTCCCTCCCTTCCCCATTCCTTCCCCTGAGGTTTCCGTCCGGGTCATCACCTGCAGCCAACACCCGGGTTGACGAGATGCGGATGCCGTTTCTGCTCCCACACCTGCAGCTGTTGGAGCGGGGTTCGTTCCGCTCATTAAGGGAGTGGCAGCAGTCTTCTCTCAATGATTGCCACCTGCATTCTTAGGTTCCATCGTGATAGTCGGCAGCGGAGAACAGCAGCCGGCGTGGTCAGCTGCCTCGAGGAGTCTTCTGCAGGCCAGTAGCAGCTCTGCTTGTCTTGAGGTGATTTTGCAG
Source organism: Calotriton arnoldi (assembly GCA_963921515.1). Lineage (NCBI taxonomy): Eukaryota > Metazoa > Chordata > Amphibia > Caudata > Salamandridae > Calotriton > Calotriton arnoldi. Next base: position 56,354 of record CAWUFW010017758.1, on the reverse strand, counting down.
TAGCTCATACAGGGCAATAGGCTGTGTGAGGTTAGGACCAATAGAGTTGCGGTAATTTCAAACATCTTGGCCCCTAATGGATGGTAGGTTCATAGTTACTTTGCCGACTGGCCAGGGAGCTGCAAGCCGCCATCTCAAGCGCTCGCCATCTTGCTTTCTGTACCTCGGCCATAGGGTACGTTTGTATGTGCTTAAAATTTAACACACGTAGTCAGAGGTTTCAGAGAGCTATATGCGCACTTAGAGACCCATATGCTCACTTATAGATCATCCTAACAAACAGACATAAACATTAAAATTAATAAAGTACTATTAGGAATATTGCAATAATAGAACTCTTTATGTTTGTACTTCAGCATGTACTATTTATTTTTATTTTATTTATTTATTGCAATTTTATATAACGCGAACATTACCCGAAGGTGTCAGAGCGCTTTACAAAAGAACCAGTTGCGTTACATAAGGACTTTGGATTACATGAGTTACATAGGAGATACAAATGGAAAAAAATTGCAAATGTACAAGTTATAAAGTCACTCAAGGAAGAGATACAATCAGATAAACTCTAAGATCATATAGGAATGATAGAAGTACAAAGGTCAACTACACTTACTAGTGGTTAGAGTTATATATATACAAGTTGCAAATTCACACAGGGTTACATTTTAACAGTGATTAGGCTTAGACAATTATATATTACATATTTACAGAGCAGGAAATTCTTGCCATCGTTCAGCCAGGTGTTCAGGAGGTGTTGCACTCAAGGGTGGTGGTCTTTACGAAGTCAGGTCTCCCGCCTGGTTCAAGCACCCGCAGTGAGGCCCCGGCAGGCCCAGTGCGCCAAAACCGCGTATAGACATTGAAAGCTGCAGGCGCCATGTTTAAGTCAGGCAGACTAAGAGTAAAAAGGAGGACAGTTCGTTGAAATGTAGCTTTTGACACACATATGCCAACTGAAAACTCGGCAGCTATCTCTTATGTCGGAATTTATCAATTATATTGCAAAAAATAAAACAGAAAGAAGTGCGGTAAACCACCAAGGCTTGGGACGCACTAAGAAAGCACTATTGTGTTGGGCTGGTATTATTGCAGAAAGTACAGAGCAGCATGGCCCTATTGCATGCTGGGAGTTGTAGTCACAGAGTGGTTCCACGGCTGTGATACGCGCTGCGCAGACTGTTGACTGGGCGCGGCACACAGCCCGCCGGGACATGTGGTTCTCTTCTGCCCGTGAACCGGGCTGTTAGGGAACAAAGAACTATATTCTCAGAGTGCATCGCGCCCGGCCTTGCTCTCCCGAGGAGCCGCATGCCCGCCGCCCTGGCCTTTGAAGCTGTTTCCGGGCACGCTTGGCTGGCCGGGAGGTGTAGTCCTCTTCTAGCTCGCCTCTACGTACTGCTCGCCTCTGAGACTACTTTCGGTAACTTACTACTACCTATTGGAAAGCTAAATGTACTTTCTTTTTCTTTTCAGACATCGATTTCTTGTTAACTACAGAGAGTTACAATGCCAACAAAAAGTCAGAGAAGAAAGAAACAGAAACAATGATACTATGTCCTTACAACTGAGAAACAAAGGGGAAAATTGTGGAGAAAGTGGTGAAAGAGAAAAGAGCTGCTGGTAAGAGGACAAAGGCATTTCTGAAAATTGTAGAAAATCAAGTAAATAAAAAATAAACTGTATGCCCAAGTAAGAAAGGAGAAAAAGTGTATGATATGAAGACTAACAAATTGTGCAAAGAAGGACAGAGTTTACCCAGAAGGCAGAAACAGTTTAAGGAAATCAGAGTAGAATGTTCCATAGTAGAGTAACTCTTAATTTATCAAAGACTATGAAGAAGTATAGATGCAGTCAGACAAAGCAAATGTGTTGAGGGTGTAGTCGATAAGGCACTTACTCTCATGAGGAAGCTATTTATTTTGATTTTAAACAGATGAAAATGAAGACACTAGACAAAATAGTGTTGTCTATGAGGAGACAAAGCCAAAAGAAAAGACTTGTCAATAGAATTACCTTTTGCAAAGTTTTTAGTGGTGAATGGTTACGTACTTCCAGTACTGAGCCTTTCTTTAATCAATAAAGCTACTTGCAAGAGAACAAATTAGTGCATGCAGTTGACCAATGTGGACGATGTTATGAGATGAAAGACGGGTGTCCTATTCCAAAAGAGGTGATGGTACCAAGAAATGTAGAGAAAGTCACAGCTGAAGAGGTACAGGGAAGGCATAGACAGGCCCCTGTATATAAATGGATTTGTAGCAATGTTTGTAGTGTTTGGCAGGAAACTATTGATATGTTGAGAAATGTCCTAAGTATGTTTCCTGCAGACGTTTGAAGCAGAAAATTGATATTTTGCAAAGATTATATCCATGCAAAGAAAGGAAGTATACTAATTAGCAAGGTCTTTCGCTAGTATGTCTATCAAAGAAAGTGTGCAGTAGAACTTTTCATCACTTTAGAATGTTAGCTAGTTAACTAGTTCAGAGGATTCACTATGTTAAAAGTCCTACTCTATGTTTAGGAGAAGTGACTAAAGCTCTTTGCATAGTACGGTAGCAGAGTTACAGAAGGTTTGTGATGAAGTTCAGTTTCGTTTTTTGGTCTTGAAGAGCAGTGTAGAGAAAATGAGAACTTGGTATCTGCAGCAGTACCAGAACAGGATCTAGGTATTACAGTTGCTAATTTCCAAGAAGAGATTAGAAAGTTTAACAGTGTTTCTTCAAAGATACCAAACTGTTTGCATTTGTTGTCAATGCACTCACTACTAAAGTCAAACTCAGAATGTCGATTTGTATTTAAAAAGTGAATAAGAGAACAAAGATAAGGGGTGAGAGTTTGTAATTTATTTATTAGTAGAGAAATACTTTGTCTGTTCCATTCGACAAATTATATGTAAGTACTGTTATAGTAAGTTACAGGCCAATAAAATGCCAGCTAAATCAGTCCATAACAATTTAGAAGTAGTTTCAGTTCCACTAGAACTACAAAATCTAAATGTGTATGAATCAATTCTTATCCAATGTATACATCCATTCCAAGTAGGCCTGGGCGTGAAATTCCACCCTGCTCGTGGAGTTTGCAGACTTTTTCCCACTTTGCGCCCCGCGTAGAGCGTGGAGTTCTGAAAAACTCCAAGGAGCGTAGCAGAGCGGAGTTTTTACCTCACTCGCCAGCATCAAGTTGGTGAGCGAGGAAAATCTTCCACCAGATAACCTCCTGGTGAGATTAACGAACACAGTCTGTCGCGGATGGCCACTACCGCTCGTATTGAGAAACCTTCCGTTCGCATTGATGAAGCTGCCGCTCGAGTAGAATATCTACTTGAGCGGCAGAAAAAAGCAGCACCCTATTGCACTGCGCATGGTGCAGTTCGCACTGTGGGATGTTAGACCTGGCCCTTTTTTCAGGTTTATCCCCAAACCTTTTGCATCCTATTTTTCTGACCCTGTTTTTGTTGGCTGTAGAACTCTGGGCTCTTTACCACTGCTGATCAGTGCTAAAGTGCATATGCTCTCTTTGTAAATTGCAAATATGATTGGTTATCGATGATTACCGTATTTGATTTACTGGGAAGGCCCTAGTAAATTGCACTGAGTGTGACAGGGCCTGTAAATCAATGCTACTAGTAGGCCTGCAGCACTGGTTGTGCCACCCACATGAGTAGCCCTGTAAATGTGTCTCCGACCTACCACTGTAATGTCTGTGCACTCATTAATAAACTGCCATGTTTCCCCGGCAAGTGCACCCACTTGCCAGGCCCAAACCTTTCCTTTCCTTACATATAAGGCATCCCTAAGGTACCTCCATGGGCAGGGTGCAGTGTATGTGAAAGGTAGGACATGTACTGGTGTGTGTTACATGCCCTGATAGTGAAACACTGTGTATTTCATGTTTCTCTGTTGAAAGGCTGTCTGTCCAATAGGTTAACATGGGAGTTGCTTTGTAACATTTTACAAGTGTAACTTTTCATTGAGACAAGATAGAGGAATGGAGCTTAGGCTCTCTGAACTCAGAATTTAATAACACACCTTTTAGGAAAGGTGGTTCTTAGATTGTGTGTTTGAAAATGCTACTTTTAGAAAGTGGGCATTTTCTTGCTTTACCATTCTGTGTGCCTCTGACTGTTTGTGTATTCAGCATCTGGTTTTGGAGTGACAGGTGCTGGGTATGTGCATTCACTCTAGACAGTCACAAGGGAGGTTGAGGTGTGTCCTGCCTTGCCTGGGTGACTCATCGCTGGGCTGAATTGATCTGGTCTGCATTTAGAGTGGTGGGAGGAGTATCGCTAGCACCTGAATAGGCTGTGTCTCCTTTGCACAATGCTGTCTCCGCCTCCTGTAGTTATGCTGGACCAGGGAGGACAGAACTGGTTTGGACTGAGATCAGAGACTCTGAAGCAAAGAGAACAATGGCAAAATGGGGTATAATTATTGGAACTTTGTTGGAAATGGCCCTTTTTGCAGGGTTATCCCCAAACTTTTTGCTTCTTCCTCCTATTTTTTTCCTGACCTGCTGTTGTTGGTTTTAGGACTCTGGGCACTTTACCACTGCTATTCAGTGCTAAAGTGCATATGCTCTCTTTTTAAATTGTGTTATGGACTGGTGTTTCCATGATTGGCATATTTGATTTACTAGTCAGCCATTAGTAAAGTGCACTGCGTGTGCCAGGGCCTGTAAATCAAATGTTACTAGTGGGCCTGCAGCACTGATTGTGCCACCCACATGAGTAGCCCTGAAAAGGTAACTCAGACCTGCCACTGCAGAGTCTGCGCGCAGTTTGTAACTGCCATGTCGACTTGGCAAGTGTACCCTCTTAACACAGGGGAACCACATTTTGGGAACCCATCCGGCTGCACAGCCAATTCCTGGACTACGATGAGTCCAATAAATCAAGTATTCAATTCATCTTCTTTGTACTCCTTATTCATTTCGTGTATTTAAACCGCTTAAACCATTTTCTAATCAATTTATTTTACTCATGTAACTATTGTGCTGTTACAGATGACGCAACCACAGGAGGAGTGTACGTTTCCACAAATCACGACTTTATTAGCATGACCCAATGCATTTCGGGAATATCAATTCCCTTCTTCAGGGGTATCTACAAAGCAAGAAAAATAATTGCCTTCAGTATACATGATTGTTCCTAGCTTATATAAAAAAACAACATCAAGGACTTAACCTGCGATCGATTAACTATTTCAAGTTAACATGCCAATCTACATATATTAAAACGTTATACATTTCCTAATTTTACTCAAGACCCAACATCATGCCACTGCTTCCTCGTTGGTACCCACTCCCTTTCACCCCCACATGACTTCAGACAACAGAATCTTCCCTCCATCCCCTTCTTCTCATGACCTCATTTGCCAGCTGTTACCCCTTCATTAATAGTCCCCTCTATATCGACACAGTTTCCTTCACTCACCATGACATGCGATCGTTTTTTTAAAATAAAAGAGGAGAAAATCCCAACATCTCAACAGCGCTCCAACGTGTGAACAGAACTATGAGCTTCCATCATAACGCTCCAAAACTACGGTGTGCCGAGGCACACTCAACTGTGAAAACTAAACGCCTCGTGGACTGCTGAAAATATTACTTCACTCTGAAACTCCCCTTCGGATTGACAACAGGTGATTAATCAGTAAAGTGGCTGCGTTACCTAAACTCTGGCGTGGATGCTATCTCACTCTCTTTTAAATAAGTTCCTATATGTGAAAACTACATGTACCGGCATGCCTCTCATCGTAATAAATCTAACATTAAGTCACTCGTGCCGGCACCCGGTTATAAAAGTGATAAATCCCCATACCTCATCTCAAATACTCTTTTTGCTGATAGGTACATCAATCATGTATTCCAAAACAGTGATGCATGTTACAGTATTCAACATGTTTACATAAAAACAATAAGTCGACACTTAAGCACAAAAGTATAACATTTTCATTTAAAAAAAAGTCCGTAATAATCCCCAGTTTTTTCAAGCCGTTTCTGTGGGAAACCGCCACTCCAAAGTTCTTCGTCGATTTCCCAAGCATTAGCCTGGCAATACTCAACCTCCATTTATAGCTCAACTTCATTACACTTAAGTAGGGTGCAATCACACGGTGGGACAAGAGTCAATTGTGTAAAACAGAAAATAGTGTGATGCACACCATTCATATTCGAAAGTCATCAAAATGTTCATCATTGTTAACTAGTTGCATTTATAAGAGCGTGCAAGCGCGGTCCGCGCCCTGTCCCATCGCGCTGGCAATGAAAACTCAACACAGGGGAACCACATTTTGGGAACCCATCCGGCTGCACAGCCAATTCATGGACTACGATGAGTCCAATAAATCAAGTATTCAATTCATCTTCTTTGTACTCCTTATTCATTTCGTGTATTTAAACCGCTTAAACCATTTTCTAATCAATTTATTTTACTCATGTAACTATTGTGCTGTTACAGATGACGCAACCACAGGAGGAGTGTACGTTTCCACAAATCACGACTTTATTAGCATGACCCAATGCATTTCGGGAATATCAATTCCCTTCTTCAGGGGTATCTACAAAGCAAGAAAAATAATCGCCTTCAGTATACATGATTGTTCCTAGCTTATATAAAAAACAACATCAAGGACTTAACCTGCGATCGATTAACTATTTCAAGTTAACATGCCAATCTACATATATTAAAACGTTATACATTTCCTAATTTTACTCAAGACCCAACATCATGCCACTGCTTCCTCGTTGGTACCCACTCCCTTTCACCCCCACATGACTTCAGACAACAGAATCTTCCCTCCATCCCCTTCTTCTCATGACCTCATTTGCCAGCTGTTACCCCTTCATTAATAGTCCCCTCTATATCGACACAGTTTCCTTCACTCACCATGACATGCAATCGTTTTTTTTTAAATAAAAGAGGAGAAAATCCCAACATCTCAACAGCGCTCCAACGTGTGAACAGAACTATGAGCTTCCATCATAACGCTCCAAAACTACGGTGTGCCGAGGCACACTCAACTGTGAAAACTAAACGCCTCGTGGACTGCTGAAAATATTACTTCACTCTGAAACTCCCCTTCGGATTGACAACAGGTGATTAATCAGTAAAGTGGCTGCGTTACCTAAACTCTGGCGTGGATGCTATCTCACTCTCTTTTAAATAAGTTCCTATATGTGAAAACTACATGTACCGGCATGCCTCTCATCGTAATAAATCTAACATTAAGTCACTCGTGCCGGCACCCGGTTATAAAAGTGATAAATCCCCATACCTCATCTCAAATACTCTTTTTGCTGATAGGTACATCAATCATGTATTCCAAAACAGTGATGCATGTTACAGTATTCAACATGTTTACATAAAAACAATAAGTCGACACTTAAGCACAAAAGTATAACATTTTCATTTAAAAAAAGTCCGTAATAATCCCCAGTTTTTTCAAGCCGTTTCTGTGGGAAACCGCCACTCCAAAGTTCTTCGTCGATTTCCCAAGCATTAGCCTGGCAATACTCAACCTCCATTTATAGCTCAACTTCATTACACTTAAGTAGGGTGCAATCACACGGTGGGACAAGAGTCAATTGTGTAAAACAGAAAATAGTGTGATGCACACCATTCATATTCGAAAGTCATCAAAATGTTCATCATTGTTAACTAGTTGCATTTATAAGAGCGTGCAAGCGCGGTCCGCGCCCTGTCCCATCGCGCTGGCAATGAAAACTCAACACAGGGGAACCACATTTTGGGAACCCATCCGGCTGCACAGCCAATTCCTGGACTACGATGAGTCCAATAAATCAAGTATTCAATTCATCTTCTTTGTACTCCTTATTCATTTCGTGTATTTAAACCGCTTAAACCATTTTCTAATCAATTTATTTTACTCATGTAACTATCGTGCTGTTACAGATGACGCAACCACAGGAGGAGTGTACGTTTCCACAAATCACGACTTTATTAGCATGACCCAATGCATTTCGGGAATATCAATTCCCTTCTTCAGGGGTATCTACAAAGCAAGAAAAATAATCGCCTTCAGTATACATGATTGTTTCTAGCTTATATAAAAAAACAACATCAAGGACTTAACCTGCGATCGATTAACTATTTCAAGTTAACATGCCAATCTACATATATTAAAACGTTATACATTTCCTAATTTTACTCAAGACCCAACATCATGCCACTGCTTCCTCGTTGGTACCCACTCCCTTTCACCCCCACATGACTTCAGACAACAGAATCTTCCCTCCATCCCCTTCTTCTCATGACCTCATTTGCCAGCTGTTACCCCTTCATTAATAGTCCCCTCTATATCGACACAGTTTCCTTCACTCACCATGACATGCGATCGTTTTTTTAAAATAAAAGAGGAGAAAATCCCAACATCTCAACAGCGCTCCAACGTGTGAACAGAACTATGAGCTTCCATCATAACGCTCCAAAACTACGGTGTGCCGAGGCACACTCAACTGTGAAAACTAAACGGCTCGTGGACTGCTGAAAATATTACTTCACTCTGAAACTCCCCTTCGGATTGACAACAGGTGATTAATCAGTAAAGTGGCTGCGTTACCTAAACTCTGGCGTGGATGCTATCTCACTCTCTTTTAAATAAGTTCCTATATGTGAAAACTACATGTACCGGCATGCCTCTCATCGTAATAAATCTAACATTAAGTCACTCGTGCCGGCACCCGGTTATAAAAGTGATAAATCCCCATACCTCATCTCAAATACTCTTTTTGCTGATAGGTACATCAATCATGTATTCCAAAACAGTGATGCATGTTACAGTATTCAACATGTTTACATAAAAACAATAAGTCGACACTTAAGCACAAAAGTATAACATTTTCATTTTAAAAAAAGTCCGTAATAATCCCCAGTTTTTTCAAGCCGTTTCTGTGGGAAACCGCCACTCCAAAGTTCTTCGTCGATTTGTGTACCCTCTTGCCAGGCCCTAACCTTCCCTTTTCTTACATGTCAGTCACCCCTAAGGTAGGCTCAAGGTACCCCTGTGGGCAGGGTGCAGTGTATGAGAAAGGTAGGACATGCCCTGGTGTGTGTGGCATGTCCTGATAGTGAATTACTGCCAATTTAGTTTTTTACTATTGCAAGGCTACCTGTTCCCATAGACAGAATGGGGAGTTTGTTTATAACATCTTATAAACATAACTGGCCCTAGGAACAAGGTAGAAAAATAAAGTTTAGTATGCCTGAACTCAGAATCTAAAGAGGCATCTTTTAGTGAAGGTGATTTTTACATTCTGTGTTTGAAAATACCACTTTTAGAAAGTAGGTATTTTCTTGCTTAGCCATCCTGTGTGCCTCTGCTAGGATGTGTATTGACTGTCTGGCTTTGGAGTGACAGGGGCTGGGGAGGAGCAGTGGCTCCAGAGATCCTAGATGGGTCAGGGATGGGCTGAATAGACCTGGGCTGCATTCAGAGTAGTGGGAGAAGTTGTCACTAGCACCTAAATAGGCCCGGTCTGCCTTGGACAATGCTGTCTCCGCCTCCTGCTGGGAAGCTGGGCCAGAGTGGACCAAACTGGTTTGGACTAAGCACAGACACTCTCTGCCTGAGAGGACAAAGGTTTTTGAGCTATAAAAAGTGGGGCCCAAACCTCTAAACTTTAGAACTCTTTTGGACCAAGAAGACTGCCAAGAAGAAGAGCTGGAGAAGCTGTGAGGAGGAACTACCACTTTGCTGAGTGCTTTGCTTTGTTGGCCTGCAGTAGCTGCTTCTGTCTTGGGCAGTGAAAGAACTGGACTGGACTTTCTATAACTTCTTTCTTTGAGTATCTCCAAGGGCTTGAGGTAGAGCTTGCCCCCTGTTCAAGAAGTTTCAGGAACAGCAAAGACTTCAAGTTCTTCTGCCCTCAGCACTGGGAACTGCGTGTTTTGTGCTGCAACAGAGGAAAAAGCAACCCGACAATTTTAGGACGACGCTGCTGACTCCAAGTCCTAAAGGCACCGCAGAGGGCACCGCCGCAATGCCGCACCGTGACCCTGGTTTCACCGACGACGCCACCTGATGTCACCACTGAGCCGCTACTCGCACCGCGACCTGTGGGCACCGCAATCCGCACTGCCTTGCTTCACGACGCCACCTTGGTATCCCAGACAATGCCGCTTCACGCCGACATCGATGCCGCTGCTTTCACCGTGGTTCGAGGGCACTGCTCATAAAGTTACACGACGCACCGCCCTCATCCCGCATCGCAGCCTTGGCCTACCGACGCTGGCACCATCGACTCTAGTTCGTCAGCCGACGACAGCACTTCAGCAACGACGATGCCGCTGCTTGCACCATGACCTGCCAGCACCGCGACGAGCACCGCATCACTTCGCACCGTGACCCTGGTCTCACCGACGATGCAGTCTGGCACCGCCATTGACCCGCTGCTTGCACCGCAACCTGAGAGCATTGCACGCCACACTGCTGCACTTCGCACCGCAGCACCCAACGCCTGCCGACGCCAGCGCTCCTGACTTCAACCCGGAGGAGTTTGATCTGCAATGCGTGTGACTTCGAGGGCCCTACGACTCCTGCACCAACCTCCGGAATAGATGCCTGCGGACGCCGTGCTTTCAGAAGCTCAACGAGAGGTTGCCGACGCCCTGCATTTCTAAAGGTACTGTTTTGCGGGTCTCCCCGACACCGTAGCTGGCCCGCGATGCCGCGGTCAGCCAGAACTGTTTGGATTTGTTTGTTCATGACGCCGTGATAGCCCCAGATGGAGCTATCAACTTCAAGGAACTTTATTTCAAGGTTATTTTGATAACTGACGATTTCTAAGTACTGTATTGTGGATTTTTATCGTTTTTGGTCTTGTCTTAAGCATATAAAAATATTGGATATTTTTCTAAACTGGTGTGGTGTCCTTTTGTAGTGCTTACACAGTATTACTGTTGGTTATGTGTAAATGCTCTACACACTGCCTCTAAGATAAGCATGACTGCTCGTGCCAAGCTACCAAGGGGGTGAGCAGGGGTTATTTTAGGAGTGTAACTCCCTTATCCTGACTTGAAGGAAGCGTCCCTACTTGGACAAAGTGCAGACCATTGCCAACTAGAGACCCCTATTTCTAACAACCTTAAACCCCAGGACTTTAGATTACTTTAAGAAACAAGAGGACCCTGCCAAGAAGAACAGCTGAAGAGCTGAGTGAGGAGCGCCACCTTTTCTGAGAGAGGGGGTGGTTTGGCCTGCAGTTGCTGCTTCCTTCTGTGTTGGAGGAAAGGGACTGACTCTTTTTGCCCTGCTGTGGTATCCTACTTGTGAAGAATCTCCAAGGGCTTCTGTGTGCTTGCCTCCTGTTGGAAGTCTCAGGGAGATAAAAGACTTCATGGAAAAAGATCCTTGGTCGGTTTAAAGGTGACCTGCCTGGTAGGAGAGCTGAAGAGCTGTGTGAGGAGTGCTGCCCCTGGCAGGAGCAGGCAAAGAACAGGACTGTTCTTCACCTTTAAAAAAAAAAAAAATACAGAATAGTGAATACTGAGCACCATATTCATCAACTTGGAAAAGGAAGCGCGTGGTTAGCACTTCATTTCAACACGTGGGAGAAGCGCTGTTTGTTCTGCTCCCTGATCGGCATGAGTTGAGTGCTGTTTTCAGAAAAAAAACATCCCGGTGCTGGTCCTCGCAGCGTATGCAGCACTGCACCACCAGTGCCGAACTCCCCACAGTCAATATATAGCTGGGGCTCTGCCGAAGTGGCCCCATGCTGTGCAGGACCCAGTGTGAGGAGCACTGGCTCAGTATGAGCCAGAAAGGCTGAGTCGAGGAAAGAAGCCTGGACGTGGCCCCTACCGGTTGCTGTAGCAATGGGGGAGCTGCAATGAAAGCAAGCCAGCACCGTCGGAAGGAAGCTCCATTGTTGCCCGACAGGAGCCTGTGCGGCTGGAGCCCCCTACGTTGTCTCTGGCAACCAGGCAGAGTGAACAGGGCAGTGGAAGACAGAGCCTGCATGCGGGTGGGGCCAAGGGAAGCAGGAGCTTCCTAGCTGCACCAGGTCGACAGCAGCAAGAAGTGAAGAGCCTCGTGCCCTTCACATAGGAGACCTGAGGAAGGCTCCCAATGCTGTGGTGGTGCTCCGCCTACACAGGTGGGCAGGCATTGTTGGGGTTGGACGCTCGAGACAGGGAGAGGTCTCCTACATGTTCGTTTACCCTCAGCTGCACCACGCGATCGCAAGCAGCTGCTGCTTTCAAACCTGTGAGGGCATTTCTTTGTGCTTGTGGCCATTGTGGGGCGAGCCCAAGACGGGCCCCAGTCGCATTTTTTCTCAGTGGCTATGCCATGTGCCTGTGGACAGCTGCCTCTCAATGCTGGGGGCATTTTGTTCAGATGACCGCATTTCTGTTTTAGCTTTGTCTATAATTACTGCATCTGTTTTGAATCCTGATGTCAGGATTTATGTCATGTTATGTCCTAATGCTATTAGGTGATTCACTGTTGGGGGCATAATTCAGCTGCTTCATGTTTTGGGGACCTGATGTAATGATGTATATTGGGATGGCATGAGCGGCACAATGAGGGTGTTGTTTTCTTGAAGGTGTTCATGACATGTGCAACTTATAGCTAATTACCTTGTGCACTACCTGTTATGTTTATGACAATTGCCTTATAGCAAGGTGATTTATGATCTATGCATTATTATGACAATTGCCTAGTGGCAAAGTAATTTATGTGATTGTGGTCTATGTGTTTTATCTACAATATGTGAGATATTTTGATATAACCTTGTGTGGAGTCACTTTTGTGGTGTGCCTAGTGTGTCAGTGGTGTGCGCAAATGCTTTACACATTGTCTGTGGGATAAGCCTGCCTGCTCTGCTCTGCCAAGCTACCAAGGAGGTGAGCAGGGGTTATCTTGGGTGTGTAATTCCTTTACCCTGACTAGAGTAGTGGTTTCTGCCTGGCTTAGGTGCAAACCCAAGCCAATTAGAAACCCCAATTTTAACAAGGGACCACCACCCGGCGATAAAAATAAGCGTGATTACGGTGCGAAGTAACGCACTCTGCCGCTTGCAGAACTCCACGGTGCACGGCAGAGTTTTTGGGTCATTTCGCAGAGTTCCACATAGCTGAACTCTAAGAACTCCACCCAGGCCTAATTCCAAGCTATAGTCCGTATGGAACCAAAGACAGGGAAGTTACCTTCAACTAAGCTCCAGAAAGGTCTGAAAGGTACAGTTGTATACATGCCATTAGATCTGAAGCAGAATATTGAAACTGTAAGGGTATAGAGATATTTCCAAGAAGCACTTGTAATTCTTTTTTTTTATATTTATTTTATTAAGCATTTCCAGAAAAATACATATATATGAAATAACAATCAATGATAAAACCAATTTATACATTAAAATACATTAATTAGATTAATTAAAAGGCAGTTGGTTTAAAAAAAGAGAAGCAGTCTTAAGATTTTACAATTCATCAGAAATTAAACCAACTCGATCTTATAAACGAACAGCTAACCTCTCTTGCACGGTATTTTGGAGATATCTACAAGCGAATCAGTTCATTAGAGCCTATCTCTGATAACACTAAGGGCCTCCTCTGTAAGTCCCTTCCTATACCACCCTTACATCTCTGCTCCAACTGGCGATATGTGCCCAAACCTTCTGCCCCCGAATTCTAGCCTGTCTACCCCTGCTAGCGTAGATAGCCCTCTCTTGATTATAAATTCCGAGAAGCCTAGCAAGCCACATGTAGAAGGTAGGTGGTTCAGCATCTTTCCATCTAGTTGCTAATAAAATCCTATATACCGCTGTCCCCAGAAAGAGACAGTATTCCTCCTCTACACTAAATTCCCTTGAGCCATCATAACCAAGAATCAACAGAGTAGGGATAGTTCTAATCTACGGCCAAATATTTCCTCCCAGTACCCTGATAAACCTTTTTTTAGCAAAGTTAGTTTATCACAATCATAGAACATATGGATCAGGGTGGCTGGTCCTGACCCACATCTAGGGCACTTATCATCTATCCTTTTCCCCCATGTGTACAATTTAGCTGGTGTAAAATATAATTTAAAAATAGTTTTGTACAATTGAGCTTTTTGGTTCGAGGATAAAAGTATTTTAGCTGTTAAAGAGAGGCTCTTATAGATGTCCACATTGGGATTTCCCAGCTTCGATGCCCAAGATAATTCAGTTTTTTCTAAATCGTCTGGAATCTTATCAAGAAGTAAGCCGTAAAGGTTCCTAATTTTGGTGGACTTCCTAGTTATGATATCTAAAAGTGGAATCTTATCAAGCGTGATCTTAGGGGTATTTAAAACAAGGATGTTTTTAATCTGAACAAATTTAAAATAATGGTTACTCGGTATATCAAAAACCTTCTGAAGCACAGGAAATTGAAAATCTTGCTCCCCACCACAAAAGTCCCCAATTGTTCTTATCCCTAACCTTTCCCATTTCTTCCCCATGTCATCATTAACCTGGGACGATAATAGTGATGAGCGCCACAGGGGGGTATATCTAATGACTTTCGGGATTACCATAAATTTGGAGACCTGCTTCCATACATTCCATGCGCTGCGGATCACTTTAAACCTTACTTTCTTATAGTAACTTGGTTCCACTTGTCTCAGTAGAAGCCCAGGAGCTTTCTTCCCAATAGAGAGTTCGTAGATAGTTGGTATTTTTGGGCCGTGCTCTGTTCCAGTGTCGTTATCTACGATAAGTAGAGTAGCCATTTGATGGAGAAGAGCCGCCCAATAATATAGGGTGATATTAGGGATTGCGAGGCCACCCCTGTCTTGTGGTAGAGCTAAGTATTTCATTGCTCTCCTAACCTTCCCATATTGCCATATAAACTTGGTAAACATTGATTCCAATGACTTCAATAATTTATCTTCTACAGCCAGTGGTATAGCCCGAAACAAATATAATAACTTTGGTTGCATGGTCATTTTTTAAAAGTTTCCCCTCCCAATAATGGACAAGTGTAAATCATTGATTCTCCTTAGATCGTTCCCTATGGTTTTAATCAGAGGTTTAAAATTACATTTATTAATTTCATCTATTTTTGCGCTTATGCAAACCCCCAGATAAACCGCAGTATTTGATTTCCTTGGGTCATTAAAATCAATGTTATCTGTACATAGCACAATAGTTTTCCCCTTATTCAAAGCATATCCAGAGAGAAGCCCATAGCTCTCAGTGATTCTATTATTTTCTATAATTGCCTCAGCTGGGTTCGGGGTTAATACCGCAACATCATCGGCATAAGCCAGTACTTTAGTCTCATAACCACCTGTAACTATTGGTTTAATATTCCGGCTTTGTAGAAGTTTAACCACCAAAGGATTAATATATAAAGCGAATAAAATCGGGGAGCAAGGACATCCCTGCCTTGTCCCTCTTGATATATTAATATTATTAGACTCCTTTCCCATAAGTTGCAGTCGGGCCCTTGGTTGACAGTACATGGCTTTAATTGCTTTTATAAATTGGGGCCCAAAACCATTTAGCTCCAGTACCCCCATAAAAACTTCCAAGAGACCCGATCGAAAGCTTTCTCAGCGTCAAGAAGGATCATAGCCATCTGGCCCCCTGTCCCAGACATGATATCAAAAAGGGAGATAACTCTGCGGGTATGGTCAGTTGTTCCTTTGCCTGGGATAAAACCATGTTGCCAGGGGGAGCACTTGTAATCAGAATATAGCACATATGGAGGATGATACATCATCATCAAGAAGTCAGATTGAAAAAGTGGATTGATCCCGATCAGAAGAAATTTACGAACACTACAGTATTCACCTTCTCTATTCTGAAGAGATCATTGGTGATGCTATTTATCTCTTTCAAATGAAAGAAGCATGAGGAGCTCACTTGAGTGTGTGGGAGAGAAGATTAGAAGCTCTGTGTTTTCCACATCTGTTTCCTACTGGAGCAGGTGGCAGATATGATGACCGGCCTTTACAGATACCAGGGCCGAGCACAGATCAACTAGGCTATACTCAGAGGATCCTAGATTTCACCAGTGTATTCTGTATATAATTAATCTTTTGTTTCAGAGTGACTTGTCAGATTTATTTTATGCAGTAATCCATATTCTGAAGACAGAAGTGAATCTCCAAAATATAACAGCAAGGGAATTTGTTAACAAAGTTCAAGGAAAAGATGAAAACCTGGAATACAACTTCTTTAATGATGGCATGCCAGCGTGGCACCAATGAATACTGGTATCATCATTTTGGTGAGCTGAAATGGATGTTGAGAAACCTAGGAGCACCTACTTGGTTGCTAACACTCAGTTGTGCTGAGTATGTATGCGATGACCTGCTTCAATTCCTGCGCGAAGCAAACTCAAACATAAAGGACTTCAACCTAAAGGCACCAGGAGAACGTTCTTCCCTGGACCGTGCATTTTAACCACAGGTTTCAAGCAATGGTGGCTTTCATATGCAACAAAACTAATGCTCCTCTCAGTGAAGTAACTGATTTTTTTTGGCGGAAGGAGAACCAAGCTAGAGGTGCCCCACATATTCACATGCTGCTATGGGTAAAAGATGCCCTGAAGTTTGGAAGGGACACTGATGAGTCCGTATTGTCTCTCATACCGCAGCATGTGATATGTGCTGTCCCAAAAGATACTGTTGACAAGGGTTTGAGACAAGTTTTGCAATTTCAAAAGCAGAGGTTGTAAAATACTGTCATCGTAAATACAAATCCAAAGGAAGATTTTACACAAGATGTAGTTTTGAATTCCCACGACCTGTGATCTCAGAAGGAAGAGTTAACAGCTTTTTGTTTGCAGTTAGACACACCTTGACACAGAAATCACCGAGAAAATACATAGAACCTGAGAAGAACAGAGGCTTCAAAATATATCAATAGCTACAATCCTGTTATTCTGAAGATGTGGAATACAAATATGGATCTACAATTTGTTCCAGACAACTTTATCGCTGTTGCTCTCTATGTGACTTCATACATCACAAAATCAGAGAAGACAGAGATGAAAGAGACGTGGGAGAAATTTCTGCAGAAACGAGTCTTACTAAAAATTGTACAGTTTCTGCTTGAAAATGCTTTCCCACAGAGAAATAGGTTTGTTTGAATGCTCAGAGAGGTTAAGCTTGGCTAGTTCATTCTCCAAGTCAAGAGGACATCTTTTGGTAAGCCTAGGCCTTACAAGTAGTTGTAACAAAGTATTATAGTACTTTCCAGAAATACAGTACCTTGCAGAATTTGAGACAGAGAGTACAGCTATTCTGAAGACTAACATGCTAGATACATACTGCCCAAGAAGGAGTCCTCATCTTGAAAACATGTGTCTATATGAAGTTCTTCAGCATTATACATATAAAAGTAATTTATTTGAAAATGTAGAACAAGGAAGATATGCAGTCCTCGGATGTGATGGTTGTTTAGTGAGACACAACAAAGGAAATCTTATTAACCACAAAAAACTTAGTAGCCAAACTCGAGAGAAAGGGGAGTTTTTCTACTTGGCACTTTTGCAGTTGTTCAAGCCATGGCATGCAGAATCAGAATTACTTGGACACTATGACTGTTACAAAGTGTTGGGGTTTGTAGAGCGCAACCGTCATGATTGCCCTCCAGTGTTAAGTTGTAAAGATTTGTATGACCTTGTTGAACACAGCAAGGTAAGCTTGACCAAGCTGTGTTTGACTGGTCAGGTTTACTCTGTGGTAACGCCATCCTTATGCTTAGCATTGCTTTGTATCTGGTCATGATGCCCTTCTTGTAAGCCCATGGTAATCTGTTTACGTTTTCGAAGTTTGCTGCTATTTGTATTTGTATTTGCCTGTGCTTTATTATTGTTCCCAAGAGACTGTCACTAACTCAAACAACCAGGAACAGGCGCTCTGCCTTGTGAGCACGTTGCTTTCCTTTTACGCTGCTAGACGCGTGTCTGGCAACGTGCAGAGAAACCCCACCCTTCTGCAGCTATAAAAGACTGCCACACCCGCTTACGCTTGCTTGTGTTCGTTTACCGCTAACCAGCATCTCCACTTACCTGGAATCTCCCGACGACGCTTCGCGCTCCAGGCTCCTCTCCAACTTCCGGTTCTTCTTCCGGCTTGCGTTGTTTCCCTCCACCTTGGCGAAGTCAGATCCTGGTCCGTCCCCGTCAATCTTCCGGCGCTCGCTTCCTGTTCCCGATTCTTCACCCGACCTGCAACAAGAGACAAAGAAAGAAGAAACAGAATCAACAAACAAAGTAAGAACGTTCCGCTTGCGGAGCGCGCTCGCATGCATGCATAAAGACAAGTGAAAAGTAATCAGAGAAAGGAGATACTTATCTCAATAACAGTTTGGCTGAAGTAAGCCTTCTTGCCGCGATCTTCCCGTCAAGACCTAAGACACACAAAAGAGAAAAGACAACGCAAGGGTTACAACAGAGTTACCGAAAGTAGGCTCTGTGAATCAATCATTGCGAAAACAATTACGCTCATTTTATGTTTTATTTGGGGCACTTGTAAAGCGTCAAAAGACACCTGATTTTGTAAGTGATTCAAATGACTAGGCGTACATTAAGTAAGATGTGAAGTTAAACGTGAGAATTGATGTGTTTATATTTATTGCAGAAAGGAGACAAAGAGACAAGCATTTTAACTTCATTCCTGAATAATAAGGATAATGCTAAGGTATTAACAGAGCAACGAATAGAGTCAATGTTAGATACATGTGAAGGACAGCCTTAGGAGTGAATAGTGTGGCACTCATCATTGTTTATTGTTTTATAGGCTTTGAACCGCGACAGAGTTAGCCGTCGGACGTGTCCTTACTGACGTGAAGAGAGTGGCGAGAGTGTCCTTTTATTTATCATTTTGGTTCTTTTGTCCCTTTTTTCCCCTTCCCCGAGGACCTAAGAATCCAGGCTGTTAATAGACAAAGGCTTAGGAGGATCTAGGTCTTAGGGGGCATAGGAAAATATCTTCTCATCTCTCATCTGGAACGCCTGGATTTCAGGTGAGTGAAGGTTAACAGAAACACAAGCCTTCACAACATTTAAGTTCTAGTTGAGAGATGGACCCAAACAGAGATCATATAGATGCCCGAGACATGGCGCAAGCCTTATTTGAGGATACCGAAACTGATAGAAATGTTGCAGGATTGTTACAGTCTATGCAGTTAGAAATGCAGAAGCTAAAGCAAGAAAACTTAGAATTGCGATAAGAAGTCATACGTTATAAACCCAGGGATTTGACTTGGTCAAATATGACAGTTCCCCCTTTTACTTCATCCTTTGAGACAGGAACCAAACCTAAAACGACAAGTTCCTTTAGGAACACCGAAGAGAGCACAACACCAATACAGGTCACAGTTGCAGTTCCACCTACGGTGCCTTTATCAGCCCCGGAACAGTTTTTGGGTGACAGCGCAAAGTTTAGTATCTTCATTAGCCAATGTCAATTACATTTTATGTGTAAACCTCAGGCTTTTGTGTCGGACGCAGCTAAAGTGGCCTTTGTACTTTCATACCTGGGAGGCACTGCTGCAAACTGGTCGATCCCTTATATAGACAGAAATGATCAGGTGCTATATAATTGGCCGTTGTTTAAACAAACCATGACTAAATTGTTTGCTAAACATACATATGTACAAGCTAGTGACAACGAGCTGTTGAATTTGAAACAATCTGGTAAAGACCTTTTGACGTATTTAACTCATTTCAATCGTCTATTAACAGAGACCCAATGGCCAGAAGAGAAGCGCATATCTCTGTTTTATCGTGGATTACGCGATGAGTTAAAAGACGCCTTAGCCCACATAGTGGACCTTCCAGATGAATATTGCGAGTTTGTTGATTTGGTGGTTAAATTAGACCACAGGCTGAATGAAAGAAAGGGTGACAAGATCAGAGTTGAACATAGGTTAACATGGCTAAAGTCAGAAAAGAAAGAGACAGAAGTAAAACAAACCGAGTCAGAACCCATGCAGATAGGTACTATTAAGGGGCCACTTACTCCAGAAGAAAAAGAACGTCGTAGGAAATTAAACCTGTGCCTCTATTGTGGACGGTCCGGTCACTTTGCAAAGGAATGTCCTACTAAACCAAAAGCTCCTAAAAAGGTTAGCATAGTAGCAAAGAACCCTTCAGAGCAGGAAAACTAGGTAACTCGTCAAGGAAGGAGATCACTTGTACGAGGCAGCATCAGTCTAAGATCTCCCAATCTCGACTCAAGTTTGTACCCAGAATACCAAAACATTTTATAATTCAAGTCATTTTAATACTCAATGCCCAAGTCAGACATACTGTGTCAGTCTTATTGGATTCAGGAGCAACCGGAAATTTTGTGGATAATCAACTAGCTCAGAAGCTTCAGATGCCCGTTAGACTGAAACAACAACCAGAACCAGTTTGTGCTGTAGATGGCACTGCCCTGTCTTCAGGAGAAATAACCCATCAAACAGAGCCTATGGTCATGGTTTGTCAAAACGGACATACGGAGTCCATTAGTTTTAATTTGATTGATACCCCTGCTTTTGGGGTTATATTAGGAGTTCCTTGGCTTATCACACATAACCCATTCATAAATTGGGAGACTAGGACAGTAACCCTAAATTCTCTATTTTGCAAGGCCCAATGCTACCAAGTAGCCCATCAGGAATTCGAAACAATTGTTCATTGTGCGAATTCGTTAGTCACCACAAATCTCATTCCACCCGAGTATCAGGAATTTGCAGATGTATTTGACCCTATCAAGGCCACTGCTCTGCCCCCTCACAGACCATATGATTGTCGCATAGACTTGATACCAGGAGCGCCCCTACCCAACAGCAGAGTGTATGCGCTTTCTGAGGAAGAAACAAAATACCTAAGATCTTATTTGGATGAACTTCTGGATTTAGGTTTCATCCGTCATTCTACGTCCCCGGTCTCGTCGCCTTTATTTTTTATCCCGAAGCGAGATGGTGGCTTGAGAGCTTGTCTCGATTATCGCGGATTGAATAAGATCACTATAAAGAATAAATATCCTTTACCGTTAATACCTGTATTGTTAGATCAGTTGAGAGATTCAACAATCTATACCAAGTTGGACTTGCGAGGGGCATATCATCTTGTACGAGTAAAGGAGCATGACGAGTGGAAGACGGCATTCAGAACTAAATTTGGATTGTTTGAGTACACCGTCATGCCCTTTGGCCTGTGCAATGCCCCCGCGGCATTTCAGTTTTTTATTAACGAAGTGCTAAACGAATTTCTGGACATAAGCGTGATCGTATATATTGACGACATCTTAATTTATTCTAAGAATGAAGCAGAACACACACAGCAAGTTAAGGCCGTATTAGCTAAATTACAAGACAACCACCTTTTTGTAAAACTTGAGAAATGTGTTTTTAACACAAGACAGGTGGAATTCCTTGGTTATTGTCTCTCGCCTGCTGGTATTATGATGGACAAAAGAAAGGTGAGTGCTATTCTGGACTGGCCAGAACCCTCTTCCGTGAAAGAGGTTCAAAGAGTTTTGGGTTTTGCCAATTTCTATAGACGCTTCATCCCTCAATTTGCGGAAACAGTGGTTCCCATCACAAGACTGTTAAAGAAAGGACAGTCATTCAACTGGTCTAAAGAGGCCTCCCAGGCCTTTCAAACCTTAAAAGAAAAATTTACGTCAGCACCGGTGCTCCGACATCCTAATCCAGATTTACCATTCTTTGTTGAAGCTGACGCTTCACAGGTAGCTGTGGGGGGGGGGGGGTTCTCTCCCAAAGAGACAAACAGGATGGTCAGTTGCATCCTGTGGCCTTTTATTCAAAGAAAATGCTTCCAGCAGAGCAAAATTACACAGTCATGGAAAGAGAATTGTTGGCAATCAAGTTAGTGTTTACTGAATGGCGTCATCATTTGATGGGAGCCAAATTCCCGGTGACAATTTTTAGCGATCATAAGAACTTGCAATTTTTCAGTTCAGTAAAAGCTCTCACTCCCCGACAGATGCGTTGGTTGAATTTCTTTAGCTCCTTTGATTTTGTAATCACATTCAGACCAGGTACCAAACAAGTATTATCGGATCTGTTGTCTAGGTATGGGCACACAATTGAGTCTAGAAAGGAAACAGATAATCCCTCCATTATTCCACCACAAAAGATTGTAGCACCCTTGAGTTCCCCTGACTTTATGACTCAACTTAGACAATTACATTTAAAAGAACAGGTGAAAGAATGGTTGCACGACTCGAAGAATTCCCTCCAAGAGGGTCTGCTTTACCATGAAGATTTGTTATATGTACCTAGTTCAGACCTGCAACTAAAGGTTTTGCAGTGGAATCATGAGTCACCTCTTGCTGGTCATCCTGGAGCTCAAAAACTTTGGACAATTGTCGAAAACACTTTTGGTGGCCTACTCTAGTAAAAGATGTTAAAGAATTTGTTGCAACCTGTCCCATTTGTGCCAGTAATAAATCCTCCCACACCGCTCCTGCTGGTTTACTCCAACCCTTACCTGTTCCCCCCAACTCTGGCACACGATAAGTGTGGATTTTATCACGGGACTTCCGCTGTCAAATGGTCACAACACAATTTTGGTGGTGGTGGATTATTTGTCCAAGATGGCCCATTTTGTTCCCTTATCAAAACTCCCCTCTGCAATGGAGTTTAGTCACATCTTTCTATCGCAAATTGTGAGATTACATGGCTTGCCAAATAAGATTGTTTCGGACAGAGGTAGTAAATTCGTGTCCAAATTCTGGAAACACTTTTGTGACTTATTAAAGGTAAAGGTAGCTCTGTCCACAGCTTATCATCCAGAAACTGATGGTCAGACGGAAAGGGCGAACCAGACCTTATTACAAACCCTGCGTTGCCTAATGGCGGAATTCACTAGTCACTGGGACAAAGCTTTGGCTTTAGCGGAATTCTGTTACAACAATAGTGTTCATGTGTCTACCCAATGTTCCCCATTCTACTTTTTACAATGTTTTCATCCCAAATCACTACCTCTGTCTGTAGAACGGTCTTGTTTACCAGCCGTTACGGATCGATTACACGATTTATTAGACATACAGGCGAGAGCAGTGAAACATTTAACCAAGTACAAGGAACGAATGAAAGTTCAAGCTGATAAACATAGAGTTCCAGCCCCTAATTTTAAGGTTGGAGACAAGGTGTGGTTGTCCACCAGGAATCTACTATTGGCAGGACCTAGGAAATTGCAGCCAAAGTATATTGGGCCTTTTAGCATCATTCAGGTATTGACCCCCGTTTCGGTAAAACTACTCTTACCCCCCGAGTATTCGGTGCACCCTACTTTTCATGTGTCATTATTAAAACCTTATAATCCGCTCACTAGACAAGACCCCCCTCCTCCTCCTGTAGTTATCGATGGGCATTTGGAGTATGAAGTTCAAAAGATACTAGATGCAAAACGGTTGCAAGGAAAGTTACATTACTTGGTTGCTTGGAAGGGTTATCCAGTAGAGGAAAACTCTTGGGAACCAGCTTCGGCAGTGCACGCTTCTCGGTTGATTAGAGCCTTTTACCTCAGAAACCCACACAAACCACGACCAGTGGGGAGGCCTTTGAGGGGAGCGACTGTTGGGGTTTGTAGAGCGCAACCGTCATGATTGCCCTCCAGTGTTAATTTGTAAAGATTTGTATGACCTTGTTGAACACAGCAAGGTAAGCTTGACCAAGCTGTGTTTGACTGGTCAGGTTTACTCTGTGGTAACGCCATCCTTATGCTTAGCATTGCTTTGTATCTGGTCATGATGCCCTTCTTGTAAGCCCATGGTAATCTGTTTACGTTTTCGAAGTTTGCTGCTATTTGTATTTGTATTTACCTGTGCTTTATTATTGTTCCCAAGAGACTGTCACTAACTCAAACAACCAGGAACAGGCGCTCTGCCTTGTGAGCACGTTGCTTTCCTTTTACGCTGCTAGACGCGTGTCTGGCAACGTGCAGAGAAACCCCACCCTTCTGCAGCTATAAAAGACTGCCACACCCGCTTACGCTTGCTTGTGTTCGTTTACCGCTAACCAGCATCTCCACTTACCTGGAATCTCCCGACGACGCTTCGCGCTCCAGGCTCCTCTCCAACTTCCGGTTCTTCTTCCGGCTTGCGTTGTTCCCCTCCACCTTGGCGAAGTCAGATCCTGGTCCGTCCCCGTCAATCTTCCGGCGCTCGCTTCCTGTTCCCGATTCTTCACCCGACCTGCAACAAGAGACAAAGAAAGAAGAAACAGAATCAACAAACAAAGTAAGAACGTTCCGCTTGCGGAGCGCGCTCGCATGCATGCATAAAGACAAGTGAAAAGTAATCAGAGAAAGGAGATACTTATCTCAATAACAGTTTGGCTGAAGTAAGCCTTCTTGCCGCGATCTTCCCATCAAGACCTAAGACACACAAAAGAGAAAAGACAACGCAAGGGTTACAACAGAGTTACCGAAAGTAGGCTCTGTGAATCAATCATTGCGAAAACAATTACGCTCATTTTATGTTTTATTTGGGACACTTGTAAAGCGTCAAAAGACACCTGATTTTGTAAGTGATTCAAATGACTAGGCGTACATTAAGTAAGATGTGAAGTTAAACGTGAGAATTGATGTGTTTATATTTATTGCAGAAAGGAGACAAAGAGACAAGCATTTTAACTTCATTCCTGAATAATAAGGATAATGCTAAGGTATTAACAGAGCAACGAATAGAGTCAATGTTAGATACATGTGAAGGACAGCCTTAGGAGTGAATAGTGTGGCACTCATCATTGTTTATTGTTTTATAGGCTTTGAACCGCGACAGAGTTAGCCGTCGGACGTGTCCTTACTGACGTGAAGAGAGTGGCGAGAGTGTCCTTTTATTTATCATTTTGGTTCTTTTGACCCTTTTTTCCCCTTCCCCCGAGGACCTAAGAATCCAGGCTGTTAATAGACAAAGGCTTAGGAGGATCTAGGTCTTAGGGGGCATAGGAAAATATCTTCTCATCTCTCATCTGGAACGCCTGGATTTCAGGTGAGTGAAGGTTAACTCTTTCTGATTGATGTTTCAAACCTACCTGAAAATGTTGAGAGATAAAATTGAACAGGAAGAAACCATCGCTGCTGAGATAGCCAAGGAGAGTTCTTAAAGCAACCAAAGTTCTGCACCACCAAGTCGAGATCCTCTTGGAGAGCCAATATTTCCAAACGAAGCAGCAATAGCTATGAACTAGATGGAGAATGCAGCACAGCAAGCAAGAGAGCAAACTAGATTTTGAACAGTTAGTACAACAACTGAATAATGAACAGAAAGACGTTTTCAAAAAAGTTAAAGATTAAATACAGCATGGATTCTTGCATGAGAAGAAACAGTGTAAATGTTCTTCGGTTAAACCACTTCTACTATATATAAGTGATCAAGCTGGTACTGGAAAACGTTTCTTGATTACAGTACTCACCGGTTATCTACATAAGACTACAGATTAAAGTTTGTCATGTGTAGTGCCTGCACTAACAGGATTAGCTGCACATAACATTAAAGGAATTACTCTTCATCGACTATTAATGCTACCTGTGGAACATGACAATAAACTAGAATACCAGGTGATGCATGTCATGAGGTAGCAAGAGTATTGAAAATAAAACTGAAGCTTCTGATTATTGATGAAGTGAGTAAGGTTTCGAACCTAATGCTAGCTATCATACATTTAAGAATGCAGCAGATATTAGGAACAAACTATGAAATACTGTTTGGTGGGAAGCATGTAATTGTATATGGTGACCTACTACAACTAACACCTGTAAAATGACAACTTGTTTTCAAAACAATTCTACATAATGAAACAAGAAATTCTCTTGGAAGTAGTGGCAGGGTGAATATTTGGCAAAACATTGAATACAAAGAATTAGTGAGAAATATGCGTCAAGCATCAGATGTGGAATGTAGAGGGATACTAAAGGACATTCAAGTAAGTGTTCTTACAAAAGATGGAAAAGGTGCTCTGGAAATTCGCCTTATCAAGAAACTATTTCCATCTAATACTACAGCAGCAGAAGTAATGAATAGTTTCATTAAAGAAGAGAAGTCTATAGTGTGTTTAATGCCATCCCTTCAAGAGTGCTCCAAATTCAATGAAGAATTACTGCAACTGGAGAAAGTTCATATATTTGGAAACTACAGATACTGATAAAATGAAATATAAGGTAGTGACAATACTACTAGCAAATAAATTACAAGCAAATTTGAATGCTTTGGAGAAGTCTGTATCAAAAACGGGCAGGGTTAGAGAAGCGATTACGTATCGGCAAAAAATTACATTGAATTTTGTGTCGAAATGTAAATGTTTAAGTAAGGTTAGTAAATGGTGCAGTGGGTAAAGTTATACATTTTATTAATTCCCCAAACAGAAATGAGGTGGAATACTTGGTCATAAAATATGATGACGTTGATGATTTCAAGCAGATTGGTCGATGTGTTGCACGTTTTTTGCAAGTGAAAGACATATGTTCAGCAAAAGCAGTTTCCACTGTCTCTGGCGTATGCCGTAACTTCCACAAAACACAAGGTTTAAGTGTAGGTGCAGCTTTTGTTAATATTGGAACTGCTGAATTCAAAGAAGTAATGTCATATGTAGCATTGTCGCAAATTAGAACATTGTATGGTTTGTTCTTTGTTGACTTTGATGAGAGGAAAGTTAGTGCAGATGCAAGCTGTGTAAGGAAATCTAATCGGTTAAGAAGTCTATATGCCCCACATTTAGGCCAGTACCCTCTTTAAGAGAAATGGTTAATCTGTCCAAAGCAAAAGATTACAAAACAGTGTAAGGATGCTCAAGAAAAGGAGGGACAGAAGGAGAATCCTGAAAGATCAAAGAAGAGAAACTGGTAAATGATGGAGAAGTTGTAGGTTCCCAGTTCGAAAATAGTTTAGGGGTCTACTGCTATGCAAATGTTGTTCTGAATGTACTGTTCCATTTGCCACATGTAGTAAACCAAATTGAACAAAACAAAGGTAAGAGACTCTGCTATGTACTATATAGTTTGCTCCAATGTTCACTGAGTTACAGAATTGTAATATATTCTGTTTCAGGAATTCAAGATCTTATAGATATATCTACTGGATCAGTAGTGTTTTCTCTAAACATTCAACAAGAGGCACACACATTTATTATGGTAATGCTATGAGTGCTAGAGGAAGAAGAAGCAAACATTAATGAGTTATTTGAATTGAGTTACAAATGGAACCATGAGTGTGAAGATTGTGGATTCACTTCTAGCACTGTAACTAATTCTGAACAATTCCTTTACTTGACATTACCAGATTCTAAAATTGTGCCTTTTGATAAACTGTTGAAAAGGGTGAACCAAAATATGACCTGCTCAAACTGCAGATCAGATCCAATTTCTACTTTGTTTCTAGAAAGAAATGGGAAATATCTTATAGTGATGCTTCAACGATGCAGAGCAGATGGTTCAAAATTGGAAACTAAAATTACAAACTGTGTAGCTGGACAAATATCAATTTCAGGAAGGACTTTTACTCCTATGGCTATCATCTTTCATGAAGGAGTTAACACACACTCTGGACACTACACTATCTATTTAAGATCCCTAGCTGGATGGACAGAATGCAATGACATTAATTTAAAACCTAAACTAGGACTAACTAGGAGATTACCAAACTCATATCTCTTCTTTCTTCAACCAAAGTTCTGAGGACAATTTCTGGATGAAAAAGTGGTATATGTTGTTTTTTGTTATGTGGTTAATCTATTTTTTTTAACATTTTTTGGCCTATTCGGGGTAATGTCTTGAGAAAGTTCTTCCAAATGCAAGATTTGTTTTACCTTCAATGAAGGAGTTTATATAGCATGTAAACACTACATTTTCTGATTACTGTTAAAAACTGAATGGATATACTCTGATTGCAGCACCGTTAAGTTGAAGCTAAAAAGTGTTTTCAAAACTAAAAAAAAATGTAACCCTCTTTTTCTCCAACAATAACTTCTACAAACTACTGCATGGAAATATGCAGTCTACTGAGGGTAGTATTTCAAAAAGATCTTTGAAAATCAAGTGTCCTTTTATATTGGAGAAAGAAGTAAATATAACAACTAAACTCAACACTGTAATTAAAGTCTGAAAGCGGATGGACATACTGAAAGTACAGCAGTTTTAAGATGAAACCAAACACTGCCTTCAAAAGTAAAAAAATTGTCTTCTTTTGTTTCTCCAACCAAACTTGTACATTCTACTTTGGACAAACAAGTACTGAATGGGATTTTGTCTACATGGATCATCAGAAGTTTACACATCATTTGGCCTACCAGGGGTGATCTTTTGAAAAGGATCTCTAAAATTGAAGACTACTTCATGTTTATTTCTGATATTGTACTAGTTATAATAATATGAGACATATTTTTATGTACATTTTCTTAGATTACTGTAGTAACTATTGAAAAAGCCATTAATTAATGACTTGTAGTGAGTGAAATGCATGGTATCACTTATTTGTAGTGATGAACTATGCAGCTTTGGAGTTTTTTTTACAATCCATTGGTTGTTTTTTCCCCACTGTCTGAGGATGATGCTTCATACAAACGATCATTTTGGATGAAGAAGTATGAAAGCTGAGAACAGTAAAAAAAGGAAAATTGTATTTTTACTATGCTCTAATATATACTTAGTGTATAAATAATGTGTATTATTGTATTTGTGTAATTTTAAAGATTAAAAACTAACATATCTTTATCTTCTTTTTCTTTTTCAATAGTGGCTGAAATTAAACGTTGTTAGATATCTCAAAAAAGTTCTTCTTCTCCACACGTATTGCTTACTGATATGCATGAACAGTGTTTTTAAATATAAAGTGCATTTGCCATAGTTTTCCATTCGTTTTTTCTCTCAATTTCTAAATAAAAGTTCACTGCAATACAGCACATTTCAAGGTAGTCATGCAACAATTCACTTCATTATTCAGACACTTATTTAAGCAGGCACTAGCACATCCAATCACTTACATGCAAAGTGCCTCATACAAGTACTGACTCAGAGATTGAGACACTAATAACCTACTATTTCACTTACAGCCTAGATCAAACCTCCACTCATTCACTAAAACAGCCTATGAAACAGCTATTCATTCAATTATAAATCAGTCACACATTCACTTACTCACCGATAGAACTAATTACACAGGGCTCTAGACAGAGCTCTCAAGTGTCACTCATGTACTCAGTCACTCATATATACACACACTCATTGCATTACCCGTACAACATTGAGGCACTCATTCAATTAAACATACACCACTCATGCACTGATTTGATCATCCATACATCACTCATGCACTCATTCAATCATCCATGCACCTCTGATGCATTTATTCTAATGTCCATGCACTACTCATGTACTCACTGAATCATCCATGCACCACCCAGGCACTCAGAAAATCGTCCATGCACCACTCATGCACTCATTCAATCATCCATGTACCTCCCATCCACTCATTCTAACATCCATCCACCACTCATGCACTCATTCTAACATCCATGCACTACTCATGTACTCATTCTAACATCCATGCACCACTCAGGCACTCATTCAATCATCCACATGCCTCTCATGCAGTCATTCTAAAATCAATGCACCACTGATGCACTGATTCTAACATCCATGCACCACTCATGAACTCATTCAATCATCCATGTACCTCTCATAAGTAATTTTAACATCCATGCACCACTCGTGCATTCATTCAATCTGTCATGCACCACTCATGCACTCATTCAATGATCCATGCACCACTCTTCCACTCATTCTAGCATCCATGTACTACTCATGCACTAATTCTAACACCCATGCACCACCTATGCACTCATTCTAACATCCATACGCCACTCATGCACGTATTCTAACATCCATGCAGTACTCATGCACTCATCCTAACATCCATGCACCACATATGCACTCATTCTAACATCCATGCACCACTCATGCACTCATTCAATCATCCATGCATTAATTCTAACATCCAAGCACCACTAATGCACTCATTCAATCATCCATAAACCTCTCATGCACTCATTCTAACATTCATGCACCACTCATGCACTCATTCTAACATCCATACACTGCTCATGCACTCATTCAATCATCCATGCACCTCTCATGCAGTCATTCTAACATCCAAGCACCACTGCACTAATTCAATCATCCGTTCACTACTCTTGCACTTATTCAATCATCCATGCACCACTCTGCAATTGTTCAGTCATCCATGCACCTCTCGTCTACTCATTCCAACATCCATGCACCACTTAAGCACTCATTCTAACATCCAAGCACCACTCTTGCACTCATTCAGCTACCCATACACCTTTCATGCACTCAATCTGACATCCAGTCACCACTCATTCTCTTATTCTAACATCCATGCACTACTTGTGCACTCCTTCTAACATCCATGCACCACTTATGCACTCATTCTAACATACATGCACCACTGATGTACTCATTCAATTATCTATACACCACTCATTCCAAAATCCAAGCACCACTCATACACTCATTCAATCACCCATGCACCTCTCATGCACTCATTCAATGATCCATGCACTACTCATGCACTCATTCAATCATCCATGCACCTCTCATGCAGTCATTCTAACATCCAAGCACCACTTATGCACTCATTCAATCATCCATCCACTACTCATGGACTCATTCAATCATCCATGCACCACTCACGCAATCATTCAGTCATCTATACACCACTCATGCACTCATTCTAACATACAAGCACCACTCAGGCACTCTTTTAATCATCCTTCTAACACTTATGCACTATTTCAATCATCCATACACCACTCATGTACTCAGTGTGTACACACACATACAATTTATCTTTTTTAACCATGAAAGGCGGTTCTGAAAAGAACCCTATTTATGTTTTTGGAACTCCTTTTTAATTTGTTACATATTTTTTAATATTTTGCCATTTTTTTGTATTTTTTCCAAAAATATAATGGCAGCAAGGGGAAAAATGTAAGTTCAAACAGATCAGCAATTGAAAAAATGGAGAAAATAATAAAAACAATTAATGTGCGCTTCTCAGCACTGTCCAAAATAATGTCAACAGACTGATCTCCAGCAGTTAGAGTGGCGTTGCAAGCCAAACAACATGTACCCACATGACCTAATTGAGGAGAGATATCGGACTGGCACCTCTGCACCTTAGATGACACTCTAGTTACTCTTGCAGGTGCTGCTGCTGTAGATAGTAGATAGCTGGTCTTTCTCTCTCTCTTTCTGTGTCATTTTTAGTTGTCTTTGCTGATATGTTTTTAAGTGGTATAGCTTTGAAGTAGTACCACAAGAGTTGTTTTTTGTAATACCATGCAAAAGAGGTTTGTTGCACAAAGAATCTTTTACTAATTTTTCAGCTGTCATGCTCTCAACAGAAGGGATTGTAAACAAAACCCAAGCCACACTCTACTTCTTAGTTGGTGGCTCTTCATCATCAGGATGTTCCTCTCCTGTTGGCACGCCCTGCTCCTCAGCAGCTGAGCAGATGTTCTTGCTCCTTACTTGACCATGATGCCGTTTTATTTTTCGAATAAAGCACAAAAAAGACTCCAAAATGCTGTCCCTCTCAGATTTCGCCACCAGAGCTCCAAAACTGTTCCAATTGCAAAGAGGAGCATTCAAGAAGGAAGAAACAGGTGGGAATTTCCTTTTAGCAGTAATGAAAAGTGAATCCTCCAATCAGATCGCTTCATTTTGAGTTCACATGATCTTTGCACGTACTGGCATAATCGCAAGCAATGTGTCATCGTGGCCAGTGCCATTGCGAACTTGGACATATAATTAAAAACTACTTTATCATAAAAGTAGTTAGAAAAATACATGTTTCTACACTATAACAATAAAGTACTGCCCTCAATCTGTAATTACAAAGACTGTTTATAAGTCCAGCAAACTTTTTAAAAAAACGATATATTCCTGATAACCGCATCACCGGACACTATGCGACGCAATTACGGCGGCGTCACGGACATCGTTGTTGTTGTCGTCGGGAATAAAAACAAATTATTAGAGAAAAAACCAGACCACCCCTAAAACATAATTTCACATTCAACAACAAATCTGTAGTTTGATATCTTACATGTTACAAATAGAATATATAATTAAAATAACCAATGTAATTCACATGAAAAAAACAAAAGCTACAACAGTGTTACTTTTATAAATATAAGAAAAAATTACATATTCACTGAAAAAAACTAAGAATATTGGGACGTTATAGCTACAAAACAACATTAAAAAACCTTACAAAATTGACTGAAAACATCAAAGGTTACAGGGATGTTATACTGACAAAATAGAACTTAAAAGACATAGAAATTCACTGAAAAAAACAAAGGTTTCAGGGACGATATAGTTAGGAAGTAAAATCATGAAAACATTAGAAATTCACCAAAAAAAACAAAGGTTACAGAGACATTATAGTTAGGAAATACAATTTTTTTTAAAACATAGAAATTGACTAAAAAAATAAAGGTTACAGGGACGATATAGTTAGGAAATATCATTTTTTTGAAACATAAAAATACACTGAAGAAACAAAGGTTACAGGGACGTTATAGTTAGGCTAATATTTCACTTGTAGAAAATCAGAGAAATTCAGCAGTTATAGCTACCTGAGCTAACTATAATTTGCACCCCCGCAATGCACTGCTTATGACCTCACATATTACATCACTCATGACATGGTCAGTGACAGCACTGATTACATCATCCACAGAACCACTCACACACCCACTCACACACTCATAGAACATCTGTACGCCCACTCACACACCCACACAACCCTCACATACCCATTCACCGACCCATACAAGTACTTACACAACCACTCACTTATCTATAGAACCACCCACACGCCCACTCACTCACTCATAGAGCCTCATCATACAACCAGTCACTCAGCCATACAGCCAATTACACAGCCAGACACTCACCGATACAGCTACTGACACACCCAGTAAGTCACCTATATAGCCACTCACTTACACACTTACTCACTCACCCCTATAGCCTCTCAACAGTGCCATTTACTTACCCATACAACCACTCACACATTCACTTACACACCCACACAACCACTTACATACCCATTCATACATCCATACAACCACTCACACAACCATTCACTCACCCATACAGCCAATCCCACAGACACTCATTGTTCCATGCAATCACTCACTCACCAACTCCCTTAACCAAACACTCACTTAAAGAGCCACTCACTCACCCATACAGCCACTTACACACCCAGTCACTCACTCATACAGCCATTTAAATACCCGCTCTCTCACCCATAAGGTCACTCACACAGCCACTCACCCACCCATACAGCCACTCTCTCAGCCACTCACTCACCCACTCATACAGCCACTGACACACCCACTCAATTACCAATACAGGCACTCACACAAAAACGAAGTCACCCACACAGCTACTCAGACACCCACTTATATACCTATACAGCCAGATACACACCGAATCACACACCTGTACAGTCACTCAGACACTCACTCACACACAGATATACACACAGTCACACAGCGACTCACATTAACTATATTAAAAAAATATCTCATTAGTAGTTCACAAAGTATACTAATTCAAATTTTGTGGTACCTTAGTATATACGTTTAACACACAAAAACTTTTAGAAAACACTCACAATCAGAGGATGATGTCATCAGTGATGTCACTGACTATGTCATGAGTGATGTAATATGTGAGGTCAAATGCAGTGCATTGCGGGGTCGCAAATTATATAGTTAGCTCAGGTATATATAACTGCTGAATTTCTCTGGTATGGACAAGTGAAATGTTAGCCTAACTATAACGTCCCTGTTACCTTTATTTATTTTAGTGAATTTCTATGCTTTTTTAATTCAATTTCCTAACTATAACGCCCTGCAACCTTTGGTCCAATAAAGAGAATAGGGCTGATCCATAACCGACTCTCTGTATATGTTAAAGCATAGGATACACAGGTAGAGTAGTCTATAGCGAGACAGCAATAAACTGGTAAGGTAAAAGTACCTGTACCATGGGGTTACATTCCTTATGTGAGCCATTATGAATTATTGAAGTGATGGGTGAGGACACCAAGCTCACATTTGTGAGTTAACTTTAATGTATGGAACATGAGAAAAAAAGTGTTAGATATCATGTTTCATATAAATATAGTACCCTGAAACGTGTATCATGTTCAGAGATTTTCAAGCCCTGGTAAGGTTAAAATCTTGTCACATGTTTATTTCCCCTGGGCTTTTTCTTCCCCGTTTTGTACCAACCTCCTCATTTGTTTGATGTTATTTGCCTCTTTTGCCTCCAGCATAACTTTCCAACATTCCTCCTTCAGTGACAATTTCTTACTTGCTACCAGATTGTGGGTGCAATGCACCTATTGTGACCACATCATCTTTAAAAAGCTCCATATTTTCATTGTAATAGAGAAGACTTCTTGCATACAAATAGATATTAATAACGATAATACATTCTGGGTCTGTCACAACGTTTAACAATTTTGCACCGCAAGCTAGGACCCATTTACTGAAAGTCTTAATTTCCCACACCCTTGAGGCAATTTTAGTAGATATCAGCGTTAACATCCCCCCTGAGGGACGACCTCAGGCATTATTTAACGCACCCTGAAGGACATTTTCACAAGCCCATCTAGCTCCAGTGGTTCCATGCACAGCCATGTTTCCTAGAAACACAAGATTGAAGACTGATTGGTTATTATTTTTAAAATGTGCTTCTTCCATACATTACTGAAGTCATGTGTATACCAGGCAATCAAGTTAATGCTGTGCATCAATTCCCATCTCTAGTCTACGTTACTCAAATTGTCCCAGCACCTCCCTGACAACCTCGTCCCAACCTAGACAGTCATACCTATTATGGCCAAAAGAGTTTTGCCTCCCCTTATTTCCCTGCCATTGAGGTAAAGTGATTTTTGTTGCACAACACCGAATGCATTACAGGTAGTGCCCGAAGTAAAGACACTTAACCAAGTGAAAAGTAGCTTTATGTAAATGCCATGTCTTCTTTTTGACTTGTATAAAGTATCCGCATTAAAGGTAGATGTGTGGGAGCTGAGTGGCTAAAAAAGTTTTAGAACGAATATGAAGTTGTGACTGAAAATTACATATAAGTACAATCATTATAAATTATATCAGGATTTATAGTATAGGAGGTATACATATTCTTAACACAACTTTCTAAAAGTGGCATTTTCAAAATTGTAATTTAAAATCCGATTTTATCATTAAAGAGAATTTTTAATTACAGTTTCATAGATACCAGACATAAATGCTTATCTGTCCCCAATCAAACTTTACCACCCATTAAAAGTAATAAGGCAAACCAATGCTCTCCTATTGGACGGATAGGCCTTACAGTAGTGAAAAATAAATCTAGACGTTTTTCACTAGCAGGACATGTAAAACTTAAAAGTGCATGTCCAACCTTACAATGCAACCTGCCCTATGGCTACCTAGTGCCTACCTTAGCGGTGACTTATAGGCAATAAAAAGGAAGTTTAAGGTTTGGCAACGGGGTTAAATTTGCCAAGTCGAATTGGCAATTTAAAACTGCTTTCAGGATGAAATGGCAGACCTCGAACATGTTTAATGGGCTATTTAAGTGGGTGGTACAGTATGTGCTGTAGGCTCACTAGTAACATTTAATTTACAGGCCCTGGGTAAATGGTGCACCATTCTACAAGTGACTTACAAGGGGAAACAGTCGGAACAACGCGGGTAGCACCACATGTGTTTCGACTAAGCAAGCCCTAACAAGTGTGCCTTAACCACGCATATGCCTTAAACCCGCATACGCGTGGTTATGGCAGTGCACGGTTTAGCTGCTGCCTGCATCTCGGCGGAAGCAGGAAGACGCCAGGAAGAGAGGACACGGTGAGGTAAGTGGGGCTGGGTTTGGTGGGGGTAGTTTGTATGGATTAGTGGGGTTGTTTTCAGGGCTGGGGGTCGGGTTGTTTTCAGGGCTGGGGAGGTGGCCTTTTCAGGGCTTGGGAGGAGGGTCTGGAAGTGTTTTCAGGGCTGGGGGGTTTGGGATCGTTTTCAGGGCTGGACAGGGGTGTTTGGGGTATTTTCAGGACTGGGGAGGGGGTCAGGTCGTTTTCAGGGCTGGGGAGGGTGGTCGGGGTAGTTTTCAGGTCTGGTGGGGTATGGGGTAGTTTTCAAGGTTGTGGGAGAGTCGGGGTAGTTTTCAGGGTTGTGGGAGGGTTGGGGTAGTTTTCAGGGCTGGGGGAGGGTTGGAGTAGCTTTTTAATTAGGGGTTAGGGTATTAGGCTTAAGGGCAGTGGAAGGTGATTGGGTAGTTTTAGTGACAACACGGGGTGGGAGGGGGTTTGGGACAGGGTTTTAGGCCTTAGGTCAGGGGAGGGGAATGGGTAGTTGGGGTAGTTTTTAGGGCTTAAGGGGCAGTGGGGTAGATTTTTTAGGGCTCGGTGGGGGTCAGGGTAGTTATTTAAAATAGGGGTTGGGGTTTTAGGCCTAAGGGCAGTGGAAGGGGTTCAGGTAGTTTTAGGGACAACACAGGGGAGTAGAGGGGGTCGGGTAGTGTATATTATGGGTTAGGGACAGCGTGGGGTGCACGAGGGGTTCGGGGTATTTGGACCACAGGGCGGGAGAGCAGGTAGGGGGTTTGAATTTTGGGAAGGGGGTCACGACCTTAGCCATGTATACCCCTTTACCATTCATGCCTTTACCACAAAATTGCGTGGTAAAGGCATGCGTGGTAAAGGAATGCGTGGTTAAGACGCATTTGTGGTTCAGGCTGTGAGGTAGAGGCACGTGTGGTTTAGCCATGCGTGCCTCTATCGCACAACCACTTATAAGTAAATTAAATATGGCAATCAGGTAAAAACTAATTTAACCATGTTTAGGGGAGTGAGCACAAGTACTTTAGCAGTGGTTAGTAGTAGTAAAGTGCACAGAGTCCTAAGGGCAACAAAAACGAATTTCAGCACAAATGGAGAACAACAGGCAAAACGTTTGGGGGAAGTCTACCCTAAGACTGACAGGTCTAACATGGAATATCTATCAAAGGTGTACTTATTATATAAAAGCAGTGGCTATATTAACATGTGTCCTTCTTGTTCAGTTACATGTAATGTGTTCCAAATTAATAATGTTCTGGGACACTTAACATTATTCAAGTGTACTCCATCTTGGAGTGGCCAAAAAAAGGCAAAGTAATTTCATCTAGCCCTGAGTTGTATTTGTATCTGATGACAGAAGTGGCACCTAACTTTCTATATCGGTGTTGATGAGAGACCTCTTTATAACCAGCACTGGTAATCTGCATATTGAAAATGTTGGCGATTATTTACTCCACAGTAGTAAGCTAAAGTTTATGCATTTATTATCCATGTATATGTCTAACATAAAAGAAACAGTGCAGTTCACTGTTAATATTAAGGCCTCTGTAACTGCTGTTAAGCGACAAATGCACATGGCTTCCTTTTATCTTAAAGTGAGTTCTTTATCACCTTTTCTGCGACGGCTTTTAATCTAATCAATCCCATGAATCTAAAATCAGTCAGTTCTGGGCATTTTCAACGTATGTGCACTGCTAACGGGTTTCTCACGTCCCCATTCAGATTTGTCGTCACATTTTCAGGTATTCTCACTCTCAGCTGTCTTATTGTGGTGTGCTCTCTACATATATCATTTTACAACTGCTTTCAATGACATATATTATACAGGTACTTTTACAATTGATAAATTGATTTATCTTGTATTTGGAAGTGAAGTTGTCTTCACCATTTAATAGGCAGCACAGTTTTTGAAGAAAAAAAAAGTATTTTGAAAGGGCAGGTAGCCAGCCTTTGTTTTGTCTGATACGTGTTAGGTAACTCAAGCCCAACGTACTCCTAACGGTGATGCCCTGAGGTATGTTTTCTTTGGCTTTGTGGTAATAACATTCCCAAGCCAAGGACCCCTTTCAGAAATCACTAATGTCTATTAGGTAATTTCTAAATATCTTCCTAGGCACAGATAAACGTGGTGATAAATGATACTTTGTCATGAATTTTGAAATCCTTTATCTTTTCAACTAAATTACTTGGTCTTTTGACATATCTGTGATTCTGCCCATCTTAATGTGACATTGTCATAACCTCTCATATGGAGTCTACCTTAGGGAGCTACAATATTACCTTCAAATTGCCTCCCTTCACGATAATTTCTCGTATTCGAGTCATTTCCGCATTGAGTATCCCTTAATCACTGCTTCTGGGTGGGCACAATCTGTTCATAGCGAACTATTGTAGTAGTTTCCTTCTGGAACAAACTGCACTGTATCCTATTGCCAGTGGGGTACAATTAAACATTCAACATCCTGGAAATTAATTTTGTTTTACTCATGATCTCTTGTTTACTCATGGACGCTGTGAATTTTACAGTGTATGGATTGTTGTTCAGGTATTCCCACTACTGCTTCATTTGTGCAGTTGTGCCCGTCCAAATCAAAATCAAAGCATCTATGTATCTTCACTATCAAACTAATATATGAACAATAAATGACTAAGAAAAAGAGAACTGAACGTGTGGTGACTGGATTTTTCATTGAATTTTAACCAATAATATGGACTAATTAAGGACTGCTTCTCTATAAATATAGAAGGAAAGTAATACAAATGCAGTAGTCTTTAAACATTCGGGCGGAGGGTAGCTACACAATCAGGACGGTTACTTAGGCTAATTCTGATGAAATACAGAGTTATATCTACATGTGAAACTCCTGGTGCTGTCCTCCACAAAGCTAGCTTGGCAAACAAAGCCCTGTTTAAACTTTATGTAGTAGGAAACTGGCCAAAGAACAATGACTGATTGTGTTTGTTCATTTGTACTCTTGCACTTTGGACAATATATGGAAGACAATCTATGGTTTTTTTGTTTTGTAAATGTATTTCCTCTATATTTTAATTAGATTACTATTCATGCATAACATTGATGTCAACTCACAATGGATTGTTTAAGCAGCAGATATGTTTTATGGAAAACTGTATAATTTAAACTAGTTCTGTAATGGGAACTTTCTGTGCATAGAAATATACATGTGATGAAGCCATCTCTAATAGGTAACAATATAAGAGATGATTTCGACCAAGATCAGAAATTAACAGGGCACAAGCTGTGATATAAACACTGAAATCATTTTATTGTAATATTTGACCACCATGGGAAATGTAATATTCACATTCTTTTATTTTAGGTTGCTTGACAGAATTGTGTATTCAAAAATATTGTCTGGCATAAGTATTGTGTCCAAAATACTGTTTAACAAAATATTTTCCAATTGGGTGTAGCTTTTTAGGTCTCACCTGCCAGACACGCGTTTTAGGTGTCCAGTGGGTGGAATATCTTTGTGGACCATACTAAAAACTTACAGTGGACTTATAGACCGTCCATTGCTTAACTTCGCTGGCTTTATTGTCACTTTCATTTGATTGCTTCCTCTTTTATTGCTTACATCACAGCCTCTTTACCTTCCTTTTAACTGTCTGACCTGTTTCATTCCACTGCTCACATTTTGAGAGCTACATTTTCTTATTCATTCAGCGCTAAATGATAGTGTGTGCATTTTCTTGCTCTCTCCTCCATTGTATGATATACCCGCCCAAATACCCACTCTTGTGCTCAGTGTTGCTCCCTATTGCTCCCAACTTATCTGTAAAAGGACAGCAACCGACTCGTTTTGCCAGAGTATGATTAAATGAAAGACTTCAAGGAATGTTTTTATCTCCTGCATTACACATATTGCACAAAAGCTCAGGCCTTGGCACACAAAGGGTTTTATTGCGCTGGGTAGAGGGCAACTGGTGTTCTCACTAAGTTTATATACAGTGTAATTAGCATGACTGAAAAGGAGATGTCTCTTCTCCTAGAGGCCCATAAACCTGCTCCCTGTGCTACTGCAGAGGACCAAATGCCTGAAGCATGTTTGCGTTGTGAGTCCTGTCGAAAGTAAATTAGGCCTTGGCAAGCATTTTCCTTTAATCTTCCTTATTCTGTTAAACTGCTTTTTATGGTTTTAATGAATAAAAAGTATTTGAAAAATAAATCATTCCATTTATAAAGATTGAAAATACTGAATTCAGTGTACAGTTTTGATGTACCTTAAGATATGTGTTTGCTTTACCTCCAGTATTTTTAAATAGTTCCATAAACAATGCTTTACAAACTAGCATTGGTAGAAACAATAGCTTGGCACTCTCATAAGTTTGAGACAAATCGGGTTTGCTAATATTTGTTTAGTATTAGCTCCGATGAGGTGAAAACTTATTAATAATGTTTAAGATCCAGTATTTGTGTTATATGGCATTCTGAATGCGATATTCTGGTATCACACACTTCCGGCTTGTTGGATTGCTCCAGAATGATTTACTTATGTCTTCTAATTGGAACCACAACAATGATGCATATCATTCAGCCGAGTAACCTTTCAGAAGGAGAAGTAGAACAGATTTCTGTGGCACAAGTGTACTTCGTCATTGAGGAGCACGAATGAACTTACGATTCTGTTTCTTGACCACATAGATTTGGGGGTGATACGATAGTCCATTGTATCTTGGTAAGTAAAGCTTTCCCTTGCCGGAACCCTCTTGTCTAGAGACAGCTACAAGATTCAAGGTGAAATAATAGCACAATCAAAATACTGTGTTTCAGTGCTGCCACTTTAAGAACACCGTTTTTTTGTTTGCTTAGTTGTGCTTTCTGTATTATTTAGGTAATTGGGTGGCCCTATGCCTTTTTATGTTCGGCAGTTCTACAAATAAATGACATGAGCTGTAAATGATGTGCTTCGCTGCGCCGTTTAACCTCCTACGTCTGCATGTGTAACAGGTGCACTGACTCGTATAATCAGACTTTAGGAAGGCGCGCGCCGAACGGTGAGCGCTCGGAAGGTCTCGAGCACGGCACTGTGAGTCCCATGCACTCGCTGCATGGATAGCTCTGGTGCGAGGTATTGCGTGTGCCAAATTAATCTGTATGACGTACATTTCTGGGTGAAATCGCCGGCCGCCTGGATGTATTGTAGCTCATTCTCCACACAGCGGTGACCACTGCGGCTCGCAGCTTTCGTCACCCCTCAACTTTTTTTTTTTAGGTCTCGCCTACGCAGCGCGCATGCACTGAATAGGCAAAAAGACCTTTTGCAATCGCTTCGGCTTTTCAGCCAAAAACGTGCACGCGTGCCATTGCCTTCAATGGCAACGCGTGCACGTTTGGCAATTCACTTGCGGGAGCGAGCGGCACCATATGGTAGCATTTATCGCTCCTGGCGCCGCTCGCTCCCGCAAGGGAAACGCTTTCACTTTTGCCAACAGTTTTTTTTTTTTACTTGAGGTGCGCACGCTTGTTCTTGCTTGTTCTTGGCAATAAACAGGACGTTTGTCTTGGTGGAGTTGAGCCTTAGGTGGCCCAAGACATCCAGGTCTGGATGAGGCACAAAATCAATATTCACAGACTGACAAAGGCACACCAGAGGCACACTTTCACAACATATAAGGACACCTCTATGACACAAACATGGCTCATGCAAATCTCCAATTCCTAAAGTCAAATCCAAGTATGCCCTGTGCGAATGCTTAACTCCAAATGACTACTCAAGAATTCAGGTACGACCCCACACAACTGCTTACCGCCTAATATGTTTAACAGAAGTGCAAGCATTAATCAGCCAAACGTACATTCCAATTGTCATCGCCATCAATTAGGTAGAAGCCTAGTAAAAGCTCACACAGACTCCAACGTTAATATTGGGTGTACATTTTCTACTACACAGTAGAAATAAAACTAGTACAAGTGGCAAACACAAGAACACACCAGAAGCAGCGGTTTGTGCTCAACTCATGATTTCTGAGACAAATACCACTGCGAGTAAATTGGACTTAACACCACATTACTGCACTATAGGTACAATGCATCCAAAGCAAGCCACTGTACATCTGCTAGCGATATATAAGAAATAAACCATGCTACACAGCCTGGATAAACTAGAGCTCTGCTTAAGGTACGTTTCTTCATCCACCGTATATTAAGTCAAGGCAGAAGCGTTAGTGTGTCCGACACTCCTTAAAGCAGGCTCTTTCGCATCACCCACCTACAATAGGCGCCAGCCGGCTCTCAAGCTGCGGCCACACATGCCTGCTCCTGAATATACCCTTCTCTATGCTTCCTTCCTCTCTCCGCAGTCTCCAGAGTCTCACGCTGGCCCCCTCACAGGGAGCCGTTCACCCATATTCTCCCCGCCTCACCTCCTGCAGTTGTCGAAGCTGAAGCCGCCGGCTTCAGGGAGCTGACACACAGACACAGCCGCCATGTTTGCACGATGAGAGTGCGACTTCCGCGACCAGCGGCAGACAGGAGGTTTCCAGACACTGAGGACGGACTACAGAATGCGACACACTTCGTCGATGGTGGAGCCGCGAATGCTAAATAAGCGGCCATCTTGGACTAGCCGAGTGGAGCCTCCTTATTCAAAGGAAATAATCGTAAAACTGCAAACTAATTCAAAGTCATATTCATTAATACGTGGTTTACTATTTCATCTTTCATATCAATTTGAATTATGTCAAATGAATTGAATCAATTATAGTACTCTAATTCTCTTCCATGGTATAGGAAGCTATGCTTCTCACAATGCAGGTTGAGAATCCCGACTGATAATACTCCGGATGCGTCACTACGCTATTGAGTCCTCGGGTCTGAATCGGTCTGGCCATTTTGTCTCTTTTCTATGTTTATCATAAAGACCGCCTCAAAACTCAGCAAGGCGGCTGCCTTACAATGGAAACCTCAGTAGTGTAAATTCAGTATCACATGTAAACAGTGACTGATGTCCAGCAAGAACTGAATGAAACTGGGCACATTCTAAGCACCACCAGTACGGATTACTTAATTTGAAGAAAAATAAACAACAGTTCATTATATTTTTCTATGCACTGTTGCCATTCTGAAATTTATACCTGAAAGTAAACTTTCTTATTTTATCACTGTTCCTGCAATAGCTCCTGTTTCTATCTTTCCTCTACATTGTTTGTTTATCTTGTGAGAACAACTTATTGTAAGTCGGCCGTTATGATCCTCAACGGGACTATTAAAGCTAGCCAGAGCAGTCTTTTTTTATTTCCAAGAGCAACAATCTTCAGCCGGACTCACAGGTCAAAGGCCTTAGCCCTCGACATAAAAATGGGGCTCCCGAAATGATGCAGCTGAAATTGGGCCGTCGCCTGTAAATCACTTTTGTTCTGGTTTGCTTTATAGTGATGAATATTTTAGCATGCCAATAAAAACAGAGGGGGGTGGGTTTACCTAACATTTTTGAATTTTTTTGGTGCGGTTTTATGTAGCGCGGACTCGACCCGAAGGTATTGGAGCGCTTTATATGAGCACCAGTTATGTTACGCTAGGATTCATTCATTTTTGGTTAGCACGGTGAGATTAAGTGATTTGCCCAGAATTACAGGATGTTGAGTGGACGCCAAGGCTAGAAGGGATAGACTTGAGCTGGAGAGGGGATTGAGTTGAGCTTGAGAGCTGTAGAGCCTAGTTCCCCAGCTCCAAAGTCGGCAGCTTTGGCCGTTAGATTATATCCTCTCCCCTCTCCCCTGGTGAGGGGAAGCCATCTTCAAAGCTGAAGTCAAAATTATTGGTAATGTAGCATTTCTATAGAAGTTACTATGTGGGATGCTGATTATAGGGTTGCCACCTGGCCGTATTTTTAGCGTCATGACCTGTATTTTAATGTCCCTGGAAAAGCAGTCTTTTTTGTCCTTATCACTACTTACAAGAAACAGTATTTATAAGATGAAAGCACTTTAAAATGTGTTCTGTAGCTGCCTTAATGACCCTTGACT
This sequence comes from Calotriton arnoldi, assembly GCA_963921515.1. NCBI lineage: Eukaryota > Metazoa > Chordata > Amphibia > Caudata > Salamandridae > Calotriton > Calotriton arnoldi. The sequence goes on along the minus strand of CAWUFW010017758.1, from coordinate 12,471 downwards.
GAGATTAAAAAAATAGAAGGGCCACGTTAAAAATGAAAGCATACAATTTTATTTAAAATTCTATTCAAGTATCATGTCCAGGCCCTTGGAAGTTACGTTTTCTTGTTATGAGACACAGCACATAACAGTGTGATGGATGGAGACATGAGAGAGATAGGCACTCAGTTTATGATTTTCAGTAGACTGGCAGCTATGAAACAGCTCAGCGGATCCCATTATGTTTTTCTATCATCCTGGTTCATTAAGCATGTGATCTCACTGGGTTATCCAATTCTGAGATGTTTAGTTTAAATTCATTTTCCTGAGAAGGCCTATATAGGTTGAAGGGAGAGATGGCGGGGACATCTACTGGGATGGACTCTTTAACTGTCATCCCATGGAATAGTGCCGTTGTGAGATGTCAGGAATCGGTCATGGCACTTAGATAGTTGGGACCCGAAAAGGTGGTCTAAATGAGAGTCCTCTATTGGCCAGCAGTATGTGCCAGATCTCTTTACTTATTCCATGCCTGTTCTGTTGGTGATGGGTGGCTTATTGCTTTGGATTGGTCAGTACTGGGTGATGGGCATAACCATAGGATTTGTGTCTTATGTGAATATAAAAAAATGAGTATTATTATGCAGCCTGTTCGAACTATTATTGGCTGCCTGACTGCTAAATCTTATGGCATTAGTATTAATGAGGGCCAGTAGTGTTATATTTGAATTGACATTAATATATCATACCCAGGCCTGACATAAGCCAGCCCTTCATAACTTAACTGGACATAGAAGCATGTTTGCTGGTTGTGCTGTTTCATATCTGTAGACTTTAGTTGTTGATTGTTCTTGGAGGAGCCAGGGTTCTATACTTAGTTTATGGGCTAACGTAGTTATCTTTGGAATAGACATGTTTTCACCTGTCTGCTGAAATGTAAATGCTCATGAATGATTCACATATTGTTTGGTAGTGAGTTTCTTACCTTGGTGGCTTGTACTGAGGAAGCGGTGCAGTCTATGGATGTCTTATAGAAAAGTGATATGATGATTCGTGGTGCAAACCTGGAACACAGTGCTCTATTTTGCTTGTATTGCTTGAATTTAACATGCAGGTATGGTGGTCATTTTCCTTGAGAGGCTCTATGGATGACACTGAGTGCCTTGAACATTATTCGTCTAGCAATAGGTAGCCAGTGGAATGATTGCAGGACGGAGGTCATGCGTTTTCTTGGGTGGAGACAGAGCAGCGTTTTGGTTTATTTGTGCTTTAAATGTGATGAAATTGGTTGGGGATTACAACTATAGGAAGATGTGTCGCAGTGTTTTCATTGTGTAGTAGCTGCTCTTTGTGGCCTAGTTGATGGTATGAAGGATAGGTCTGAATCTGTGGTTACCTCTCATTTTCTTACCTCTTGTGATGTGTTTTGGGGGTGAAAGGGGCTGAAGCATTTTAAGTCATATGGCCGAAGGTTTGTGTTTTTGCCACTTTCTACAGATTATGATCTCTCTTTGCGGTGTTTTTTGGCTTGTTAAGGTCTTTCAGGCCATTCATTTTTATAAGGATTTGTATAATATCTGCATAGTTGTAGCAAGTGTGGTTGAATGATCTAATGGGGCCAAGCAAAGGTAGATGTTGAATAATAGAGGGAATGTAAGAGACCCATAGGGGATACCACGGGGCTCGGTGTGAGGAGCTGATGTAAGAGGTGGTCGGTATACCTACTTTGTCTGTGTTTAAGGTAAGAAGAAATCTATATGATGGTGTTTTTATAGTAGCTTGTGGTGCTGGACAGTGACAAATGCCGCTGATAGGTCTGGAAGCAATAGGACGATCACACCGTTTTTAGGTCGAACGTAAGCGTACGACCTCATGTATACTTTAGTATACTTCTCTTGTGAGACAAAAGCCACTCCCCTGCTTTTGATTTGTTTGTTGCTGTGTCCTTTCAAAATCCTTGCTTGCTAATGGTCAGTCTTGCCTCTTTGTCCCTCCTTTTCTCTTTCACTCCTCCCAGCAGCAGGGACTAACTACGGTATCATTATACTAAGGGGTCGATTCCGATTCGGGCCGGAAAAAGCACCGACCGACTCGGAGCCGGAATTTATTCCGACCGACACGTACCTGTGGCGCCCGACCCGCCAAGTACGATGCAAGGCGTGCAAAATCCGACCGACACGTACGGAACCCAAGCCGAACGACCGAGCCGCCCGGAAAACAGCAATCCGGCCGGAAAAACACGCAAATCGAACCGACCGACACGCACCCGGAACAAATCCGACCGAAACGTACACGCGAACTCCAAACCGCAAAGTACGATGCAAGGCGCGAAAACCACGACCGAGTCGTACGGAGGACAAGCCGTACGACCGACACGCATACAAAACCGAGCCGAAATAACACAAAACACCGCGACCGACGCGTACGCAGCATAGAAAACTGCACAAACACAGCGTGAACGAAACGAAGAAGACCGTACGAGACAACTGCAGGGTCCGACTCGGTCACAAGAACGTTTCCAACATGCACAGACAGTACAAAGGAAAAATTACACAAAAAAAGGCCAAACAAGCAATTACAAAGCCAATACATACTGGGGTGGGTGGGGACAGAGAACAAAGACACACCCACAACTCCACCCATATAAAGGACACAAATCCCAACCATGATCCTTTGCAAATGCCATTCTACTGCCAGCACCCAACAGACAGCAACCACACACCCACAGCTCATCCCTCACACAAGCCACACACCATCAGCACACCAACAAATACCTACCTCACATACACCCAGCAAAACACACACTCACACACCCTCACCTGCACACCAACACACACATCACTCACCATCACCACCCATCACCATGCCCCCCAAGAAGAATCACAAGTTCCCAGATTGTGAATTGGAAGTCATGGTAGACGAGATCCTCAGGGTAGAGCCACGGCTGTTTGGCACACTGGTCCAACAGACCCCCATCTCCCAGAAAACCAAGATGTGGGAGAGGATCATCAACAGGGTGAACGCACAATCACCATGTCTGCGCACAAAGACCGACATCCAGAACAGGTGGTATGACGTGCGCAGGAGGGTCAGGGAGCTGCTCAAGAAAGACTACCTCCTGAGCCAATACACCGGCAGTGGCCCTCCTGCCAAGCCAGTATACCTCAGGCCCTGGGAGGAGAAGGTGCGGGCCATCCTTCCGCCAGTGAGCGTCTATGGACTAGAGAACATCCCAGAGCCTGGTGAGTACACAACAAATGTACACAATATTCTGCCACAATACACACACACATCAATGTCAAGGGGAGAGTCAAACCATGCACTCATAGCAATTACACAGCAACCAGAACAGAATCATCCCAAAATGTGTATGTCAGTCAGATAAACACAACACATGCCATCTCAAAGTTACATTTAACCGTGTCATCACATGTACAAACACAACTACAACTACAGCTAGGCAGTGGCACAAATAGAACTAACAAACACATCCAGACATGTAGCCACCACTACAACACCAACACACAGTGAAGACCACTGAAAGAAAGGAATTCTGTGTATGCTGGGCAAGTCAGTGTAGCCAATAGCATCATGGGAGTCGTAGTCACACATATTGCCCCCCCAACTGTCCCATCAACACCACCATGAACCATGCGCACATCACAGGGAGTGGAAAAGGACTCACAAGATGGCTGACACTGGCTACTGCTGTGGGGAGCACAAGGCCCTGCTGGCAACTGTGCAACAACCAACAGCAGGACACCACTGACTGACATCCTGAGAGACAACTTCCACTCCCTGCAATGGAAGCACGTTCCATGGTGGGATATCTGGCTGGGTGGGAAGGAGGACTCGCAGCACTGACCATAGTCACAAGCACCTCCCCTCACACACACCCTCAACACATACTCCACATAACCCACCTGGGAGAATGCAATGCCACACATCCTAACTCAAGATCCCACAAAGAACCTCCACCCTGGGTTATGTCGTGTGAAGCACAGGGACACTCTTGGGACTTTCAGCCAAACAACTGCCAGGACAACACTCCCAGCCATCCTGTCAGCACAGGCAGCCCACCCCACAGGGAAGCAGAGTCAAAAGGAAGGAAGGATGGGCATGCTGGGAAGGGGGTGGAGGCAATAGCATGATGGGAATCGTAGTCACAGCTCTACATCCCCCACCACATGGCCCAGCAAGCTCACACTCACGCATGTACATCCCACAGAGAGTGGAAAGGCCCATCAAAGATGTCTGACACTGTTGCTGTGTCGTGGGGATCACAAGGGCATGCTGGGAACTGCACACCAACCAACAGCAGGACACCACTGTCAGCCATCTTGCCATTGCTCCCACACCCACACACACTGAACTCCCCACAAAAGCAATTAAGTATGGGAATGCTGGGAAGTGGGGTGGAGGCAATAGCATGATGGGAGTCATAGTCACAGACATAGCTCACCCCCACAACTGTCCCATCACCACCACCCTGAACCATGCTCACATCACAGGGAGTGGAAAACGACTGACAAGATGGCTGACACTGGCTACTGCTGTGGGGAGCACAAGGCCCTGCTGGGAACTGTGCACCAACAAACAGCAGGACACCACTGACTGACATCCTGAAAGACAACTTCCACTCCCTGCAATGGAAGCACATTCCATGGTGGGATATCTGGCTGGGTGGGAAGGAGGACTTGCAGCACTGACCAGAGTCACAAGCACCTCCCCTCACACCCCCCCTCAACACAAACTCCACAGAACCCACCTGGGAGAATGCAATGCCTCACATCCTAACTCAAGATCCCACAAAGAACCACCACCCTGGGTTATGTTGTGTGAAGCACAGGGACACTCTTGGGACTTTTAGCCAAACAACTGCCAGGACAACACTCCCAGCCATCCTGTCAGCACAGCCAGCCCACCCCACAGGGAAGCAGAGTCAAAAGGAAGGAAGTATGGGAATGCTGGGAAGTGGGGTGGAGGCAATAGCATGATGGGAGTCATAGGCACAGACATAGCTCACCTCCACAACTGTCCCATCAACACCACCCTGAACCATGCTCACATCACAGGGAGTGGAGAAGGACTCACAAGATGGCTGACACTGGCTACTGCTGTGGGGAGCACAAGGCCCTGCTGGGAACTGTGCACCAACAAACAGCAGGACACCACTGACTGACATCCTGAGAGACAACTTCCACTCCCTGCAATGGAAGCACGTTCCATGGTGGGATATCTGGCTGGGTGGGTGGGAAGGAGGGCCGGCTGTCAACCAAATACAACCAATGCAGACTATGTTCACACCCCAACAAATACATAGAAATGCCCAAATAATGCAGGACAATGTGCTACACCAATATCAACCCCTGACTGTGACGACTTAGGACAATGCAATGTACAGGCCCGCACCCAGAGGCACAGTCACAACTGTCAGGTGTGTCAACCATTGATGCCTGCAGAAACATAACATACATTGTGTGTGTCTCCCAAAAACAGGTGATGATGGGGACACAGCAGCAGACGCTGAGGAGTCCCAGGCTCAAGAGGATGCGGAGCTCACTGGTGTCGTACAGCCTCTGCCCTCCTCGGACGAAGAAGACCAACCTGGCACATCCGGTGCAAGTCAACATGCAGCACCAGCAGGACCACCAGCTGCAGCACCAGCAGGACCACCAGCTGCACCCCTGCACCCACCCCTCCAACGACTGTCACCCCAAATACCATCCCTGCCGACATGGACAGAACAAGGAGCAACACCAGCACAGGGACCCTGGACCAACGTGGGGCCATGGACACCACCACCACCACCAACCCCCAAGGGGGACCAGGGTCATCTGTGCGTGCCACTGCACGCACTGCACATGTCGGCAGGGGTGGTGGGAGGGGTGGGAGACAGAGGTCACTGCTTGCAGAGGTTGCTGGTGTGCATGATGACCCACAACTGGTACGCATAGCCGATGCGTACCAGTCCAGCACCGGAGATCTCAGCCAGGTAGTGGGGCTCCTCAGAGACATGAAACAGCAGCAGGCTGCCCATCATGCCCGCTTGGACTCACACATGTCCCGCGTGGAGTCCAAGTGGGACGCACTGCAAGAGATGACGGCGGTGCACAGGGACATTTTACAATGCCTCCGCCAGATGAACAGCAACCAGTCCACACCTCCCTGTGTGCCAACAACATCTGGTGCTGAACAAACTGCAACTGCCACAGGGAGGGAGGATGACTCTGGCGGAGAGTCCCCTGCACCACAGCAGCCTGTACTTGAGGGGCCCCCCAAAGAAGAGGGGTCGTCCGAGGAGGGGCAAGTGAGAGGCCGATGGCCAAGCGCAACTCCCAGAAAGCCTGAACCTGTTCTGGATGTTCACCTTTGTGCACAGACTGTTCACCCTGTTGACGGCAACACAACTCCCACACATTACATGGGGAGTACAAGTTGGACCAATGTCTCAGACAACTGTGGCCCCGATACTGGGGATTTTGTCTACCAGGACTTTCAATTCACCTAGGAACTTCTGATTGCAAGATATATGTACAGCACTACCCATCCTATGCACTATTCACACAAATGTATCACAATAAACACACTAATACACCATACTTGCCTCTGTTGTGATTCCAACGTGGGTGCTGTTATGGGGATGATGAACTGCAAAATTACACTGTGTATGCGAACTGCAACAGCAAGTACAACACAGGCATGTGAGTAAAGGCAACATGACACATATGAGGGAGACACACCACCAGGGCTACACAACACATACACACCTAGGCCATCTGACTCATTGCCTACGCTGATGTTGCCAGGGAAGACAGTGCAATGCACAGACACCACACCTATTCCCAGTTGTAGTCAAGTAGCCCACAGGTGCAGTAAGCAAATGGCAGTCAAATGTGTGACCACAGACAACGCACATCACAAAGTGAAGCACAGGTTTATTACACACTTGCAACATGTCGTAACCACCACAGATGCAAGGTAATCCCACCTGGCAGCGGGCACACAGTCAACAACTGTAGAAGGAAGGAAGTCCATGGGTGTGGCGCACATCACCTGTAGGGACACAACAGCTACCACCCTGGAAGTACAATCACGTCGTCGGTGGACACAGTTGACCAAACGAATCTGAAAGTACCCTGTGAAGGACAGAAATGACACACAGTCAAAAGCAATGGAGAACAGGACAGAACAGCAAAACTCATGCACAATACATGTTACAAGATACCCACCCAGAACCAAGTTAGCATGTCAACACTGTTGGGGAGTACAGACCACCTGTAAGCACACATCGCTACACCCATCCAGTCATGTAGCCCATGGACACACTCCAACAGCACCAGAGCACCACCTACACATATCATGCCAACTCACATCATTGACATGACACCTCAGGATACTCACATTCAGCTAAAGAAATTGGTGATGAGCTGTGTGCGGACATCACCCTCATCATCATCATCATCACTGGCATCGTGGTCCAGGCCAGGATCCTCCACAGGTGGCGGATGTTGGTCATTGTCATCCTGGATGAGAGGCAACTCCTTCCGCACTGCCAGGTTGTGGAGCATGCAGCAGACGATGATAATCTTGCACACTTTCGCAGGGGCATATGGGAGGGACCCTCCTGTCTTGTCCAGGCAGCGGAAGCGGCTCTTCAGGAGACCAAATGTCCGCTCAATCACTCTCCTGGTCCGACCATGTGCCTCATTGTAGCGCATCTGGGCTGGTGTCACAGGGTTCCTGAGGGGTGTCAGCAACCACGGCATGTTGGGGTATCCCGAGTCACCTACGGACAGACAAGTGCACATTAGCTGACTTGGAAAAGTGGGCGGAATCCTACAGATCAGATCACACACAATGGCACAAAGTCAGTACACACCGACAAGCCAGGCACGCTGGTTCTGCATCTGTGCCATCATCCTGGGGATGCGACTACTCCTCATCACAAAGGCATTGTGTGCTGAACCAGGGAAACGGGCACACACGTGTGTGATGGTCATATCTGCAAGACACACCACCAGTGCATTGACCGAGTGGTAGTGCTTGCGGTTACAGTAGGCCTGCTCCTGGGCCTGTGGTGGTACCAAAGCCACATGTGTCCCATCAATGGAGCCAATTACATGCGGCATCCTCCCCAGGGCATAGAAGTCACTCTTCACGTCAGTGAGTCGTTGCAGTCTAGGGAAATAGATGTACCGGTTCAGGAATAGCAACATTGCCACCAAAACATCGCGGAGCACACGGCTCAACATGGTCTGTGACATCCCACCAGCAGTCGCCACAGTATGTTGGAAGGTACCGGTGGCAAAGAAGTGTAGGGCTGCCATCACCTTCACCTTGGGGGTCAGCGCTGTAGGATACGGCCGGCCAGGCTGCAAATGTGGGGCCAACTGCACTGCCAAATCCTCAATCAGCTGCCTGGTGAGGCGGTACCAACGGATGCTGTCCCGTTCCACCATCGTTGCCAGGTCTGGGAATGGTCGATGGACAGCAGGAGCCCTGCAGTGCAGAGGAGAAGAAAGCAAGATTGTCAGTCAGCCCACATATGCGGCATTGAACACACTCAATATCCCAACATACATCATTATGAGGCACAACTACATGAAGTGTGCAGTTCCGTAAGGACATGTATGGTACATACATGGCCAACATCTGTCATCACGGTTCAACAAGTGGCATCAATAAGTCCCAGGTTGGCCCATTGGATATCATGAGGCCGTGTCACAGTTCCCATCTCCTGCTGCTGTGTCACAATCACCCCCCACAGTGACATGTGAGGACAGATGTGCCCCAGGCATCACAGCTCAACGACAGGTACATTCCCAGGGACCCTGTATTGCCACATGTACACTGGCATTACATGGAGTATCATGTATACACCACAGCAAAACAACCATGACCCCCACAGGTAGTGGTCCCACTTGCCACTGCAGGACAGACATGGACGTCTGTGACACACACACGCACAACATCAAAGTCCATGCACACACAACGTGGATGTGGAGACTGTCTCCCATTGTGCACATGAAATCAGAGACATTGTAAACACTGTGTATGCGAACTGCACATAGACTGTGGAGGACCATCACTATTGTGCCACTGGGACACCCTGGCTCAAACATACCGTCCCACATGGGACTCACGGGGTATGTGACATGACATACACATACACCACCGTGAAATGTGACCATGGCACATGCACAGATATGAACAGTTGCACATCACAGTGGTCATTTACACGTAACACCCAGGATCCTGTCCCCATGAACACGTGCACAGCCTGGGGGTGGCTGCCCCCAGGTGATGTACACCAACATACACACAATAGGAAATGCAGCCTCACATGCCTTATTATACAGTTTGGACAGGCTGTCGTGTTGTAGGTGTGCCCCTCACTCCCTGGGAGCTATCTGTGGCTGGCATATGTTCATCTGAGACAGGCATGGTGACATATGCCAGTCACTTGTACAGGGATGCGTTGAACAGCAATGGACCGATCGGTGCACCCGGCCGGCCCATTGCATTCAATGTGTGCGGGCACGCGTTGTACCCCTGTACGCGTTGTACCGCAATGGACCGATCGGTGCCCCCGGCCGGCCCATTGCATTCAATGTGTGCGGGTACGCATTGTACCCTGTACGCGTTAGTACCGCAATGGACCGATCGGTGCCCCGGCCGGCCCATTGCATTCAATGTGTGCGGGTACGCGTTGTACCCCTGTACGCGTTGTACCGCAATGGACCGATCGGTGCCCCGGTCGGCCCATTGCATTCAATGTGTGCGGGTACGCGTTGTACCCCTGTACGCGTTGTACCGCAATGGACCGATCGGTGCCCCCGGCCGGCCCATTGCATTCAATGTGTGCGGGTACGCGTTGTACCCCTGTACGCGTTGTACCGCAATGGACCGATCGGTGCCCCGGCCGGCCCATTGCATTCAATGTGTGCGGGCACGCGTTGTACCCCTGTACGCGTTGATCAGCAATGGACCGATCGGTGCCCCCGGCCGGGCCATTGCATTCAATGTGTGCAGGTACGCGTTGTACCCCTGTACGCGTTGTACCGCAATGGACCGATCGGTGCGCACCCATTGACAATGGCCTAGCCTGGCAACGGACGCGTTTTCGAAATTCAAACGAGTCGGTTGCTGGAAATTCAGTTGGTCACCCACAACAATGTTGCAAAATCATGTATGTCATGAAGTTGAAGATTTGAAGGATGCTGTGGGCGTGTATTGGTGCTGCTATTCCATGGATTGGCCAGATTCAGAAGATGCAAACGACTTGGACCTATCACTTTGGACACAAGGGACAGTATCTGCCTCTTCAACACATATATATTGCTGGCTGTTCCCCTGAGAGCTCACTTGCCTGCACTACATGCTCCAGGACGACATCTGCCACTGCACTGCTGCTGTCTCTGCCCCCTCTGGACCCTGCAATGGCACGTTCTGTGGAGAGAGCCCCAGCCTTCAGCCTTGAGGAGAACCAGGCCCTGCTGGACAGCCTACTTCCACAGTACAGCAAGCTGTATGGGACACCAGGGGAGCAGGTGAGTGTTCTGTGTCCTGCCTTTCTGAATGTGCATTTTGTCTGACTAGCAAGGCTGAAAGTCTGCACGCCACTGGCTAGCAGGCTCACTGAGTAGTTGTCACCCCCCATAGTGTGTAGTGACATGCACTGGACAGGTATGGTGCAGTGACAGTGCATTTGAACAAGGTTTTACTTCCCATGCAATGATACCATGTAGTGACGTCTGGCAAACTGTCCATGGGCAGTGTTGCACTGCCTGTGTACATCATGTGCCCCTGTGATTGAGACATGTATATACAACTGTGTCATGCACGGATATGTTGCATGTGTAGTAATGGCCTTTTCACTTTGTCATCCTGACAGGTTAATGCCCATCGGAAGCAGGAGATCTGGAAGGACATCGTCCGGGCTGTCCGGTCCGTGGGGGTCTACAAGTGCCGGATCCGCAACTGCCAGAAGAGGTGGCAGGACCTTCGGGGCTGGACCCGGAGGATTGCACGGGTCCAGCTGAAGCTGTTGCTTCCTCGCAGGAGGGGCCGAACACGGACCCTGACCCCCCACATGCTCCAGATCCTGGCGGTGGTGTTTCCAGACCTGGATGGGCAGCTGAAGGCCAGACAGCAGCAAGGAGGGGGTGAGTCAAAGACTGCACTGTGGACTCTGTATTACATGCTATGTGCCCTCCTCTGGCCTGGTTAAACTGCCACAGTACAGCAGTCATGTTGTCCAGGAGCCATGTCCCTCTATTGTGCACTGCCCACTCCTCATCTGATACCCAGGTGTGGCCCTTACATTCAGGGAATTGTGTCACTTGGGACTGTGTCCTTGCAGTTTGCTTCACTAAAGGTGGGGGACAGCATCTGTTTCCCTAACTCTGTTGTGGGCATCATGGGTGGATCCATTGTTCACATAACGCCTGTGTTCGGACATGTAATCTGCGTGTTGCTTTGATATGCGGTCCACTTGCTGAGCTGAGCCACCACATGTGCCTGGGGTATGTGGCACACACCCATGCAGTGGGTGGGAACAATGTTTGGGCCCCAGGAGTGTGCAGATTACGTGTGTCACACATACATAGCCAGCTATCCACTGTCCAGGGCTCATCCCTCATTCATGTGGGGCAGGACAGTCATGCCTACTCCAGGCCATGCAATGCACTCTGTACTCCCACTCCCGTGTATCAGCTGACACATTGTGCGCAGTGATTTGACCCCTCAGGTGTCTGCCTCTGTGTCAGTGTGCTGTGGATTTGTTGCCAGGACTGCTGGGGTGTTTCTCGGTAGGGGCTCAGCATGCCACTGGAGATGTGACCATAGGAGACGATACTTGTGTGTCACATAGGTGTTTGATCAGCTGCCCGTGCAGACTGGGGTATGCGAATGTGAAGTTCAGGCAGCTGTTCCCCATTCACAGCAGATTGTGAGGGGCTCAGGTTCAGAGGGTAGTGTCACAGGTCTCCCATATGTCCAATCGGTATGACCTGGACAGATGAGGGTTAAGATGATGTGTTGTGTGGGGGATGTACATGTGCACTTGTGCAGCTCCAGGACTTGCATTCCCCATGACCTACTATTGTGACACAGTGCAGAGTGTTGTTGTCTGGCTGCCAAGTCATACATCACTGAGACAGTGGTGTATGACTTAGCAGTCATGCCTCCGCCATGGCATGTGTCTACTTATTGGTGATCCTGCAGGGGAGTGACATGTGCTACATGCACACCATTGTGGCGATGGCTATCAGGACATGGGTGCATCATGGTGTCTGTCGCTGGTATGCATCACATGCATTTCCTATTTGACTCTGGGCGTCCCTTTCATCCGGAAACCTGTACTGACTCAGTGGCAAGAGTTGTGATGTGTGCATGTCCACATGCTACACCGTGTCCTCTGCACTGTCCAACTACTGTGTAGGTGGTGCATGTGTCCACACTGGGGTGTTGCTATCCACCAGATACCAGACA